>PVIR01021680.1:0-29140 GCA_004026965.1 Petromus typicus
CAGAGAGAACTGTGACTCCCAAAATCTGGAAGAGCAGACAAGGAAGAGCCCTGAGGGAGGGTGGAAAGAGAGGATTATGGGCAGAGGATGCAGTCGAGCAGGAAGAATCACTGCTAACGTCCTGGAGGACAATCGTGGGAGACAGCAATTGATTAAGTGTTTCCACTCAGAAACAACAGAGCCAATAGAAAGGATTTTGGATATGCTCTTCAGATACAGAGAGCCCACATACAAAAATGATAAAGGTCTGAAATGACAAATAGGTCAATCACCTCAGGATGATCATTGCCCATCAAATACATGTCTTGGAGTATCACGCCACATGTGCCACAAATGTGTTCAATTGCCACGTGTCAGTTAGGATTTAAAAATCTATTTCATGGAAAATTTGTGGAATTGCTTTAACCAACTCAGTTTAAGGAAATTAAAGATTTGATCAAGTTACTTGTTTCCTGAAAATCTACCTATCTGAAGATCACTGTGACTTTGGATACCTACTGGGCACTTGTTCAGCTCTTTTGGCACAAGTTGCAAGGTATGTGAGCATAAGCAGACCGGGTTATAGACAGGCTGGGAGAAGACAGATATTTATAACGATGATACACTGCCAGCAAGAAGCAGGGTCGTGAGATGGGCAGAAACAGTGCTCTTAGAATTCAGGAGAGAAGGTGCTTCTGACTCAGGGTTGCTGCGGGTCTTCAAGGTCAAGCTGCTGGGCTGGAGATGCCATTAGGATGTTTCCCACCCAACCCAGGAGCCTCTGGCATTGGTCCCGGCTGTGTATGACTGAGAATGGATGGTCACCTTTCCTAAGCTGCCAGGCCTGGGACTTCAGAGCGCGAGTTCACCTTTGCTGGCCCTTCAGCTCAAGACAAGATGCCCCAGAGCTGTGCAGTTGCGGAGCTCGGCACACTGCTCCGAGATTCACAGAAAGGCAGAGTGAGGAAGACAACGGGACACTGGGGCCCGAGGAAAGCAGAGCGGAGGAGGCAGGGGCAGTGGTGAGAGCCTGTGGCTGTTTGTATCATCAAAGGCTCTACAGGATGCCCTCCCTGGGGTGGAGCTGGCTTCCTGCTGACTCCTGCTCTGGCTCCTGCCCCTCTGTGACCTGCAGCAGCTCCCACCCGAGCATATTCTGACACTCCCGGCTCGGAACCATAAATGCTCCCTTGTGGTTTCTCCTTGGTGTGGACTCTAAGTACGAAGAAATGGGCCGTGATCGGAATGAAGGTTGCTGGGGGGAGGCGTGAAGATACCATTTACTGTGGGTTCTACCCCGCATGACCTCACCGACAGCGTATCAACCCCAGAAGCTCCTCAGCCTCCACAGACCTAGCCAGCAGCTTGGCTCGAGGAAGCTCATGGCCCGGTAAAGGCAGCTCTCGTGATTTGTGGGTGTCTGGAAGCTCAATCTCTGCAGACCCTTGGGATAAACCAGTTTTTCCTGTTTCCGAGAATGACTATAACAGAAGCAACCCCCACATGTGTGGCTGTGTGTGTCCACACGTGAATGGTAAGGAAGTCACCAGTGTGTGTTAACGTTCCCTCGGCGCACACATCTTGAAATCATGTCAATGTATATGAATACTTCTCGATGAAGAGAAATCACAGAGTCATCATTACAAAAAAAAGTTCACTAAGCCCCTACCCGCTGGTGGCTTTGAGGTCTACAAAAGTGCACACACGGTAACCTCTTTACAAAAACTTAACCCAGCTACACTGAATCGAATCACACCCTCAGTCAAGGCTCGAACTGTGTGGGAGGCTCTGGGAGTCCAGGGATAGATATGTGGTGGTTCTCAGCACCGTGGGACTCTGACCTATGTGATGGGGCCGGTGGGGGAAAGGAAAGCCACATGCTGCTGGAGGAAGAGCTCTCTTTAAGAGAAAATAATATATGTATGGTTACTAATCTAAAATCATAGACAAAAAATTAGACCCAGGTCTTTGGAAAAAGCCAGTGTAAGGGACAGACCTTGAGGCTTCAGCCACATTAGCATGACAGGAGTAGAGGGGCGGGGGCGGGAGCTCAACCTCACCTTGGCTTTCCTTTCTGCCACCTCTGTCCCAGGAGACTCGTGCTCATAACAGACACATTTCCCTCATGGAAGTGATGCTCGAGCCCCCTGCACCCCGTGAGGGGAGGCTGGACTGAAGCTGGCCAGTGGGCAGTGCAAGCCAGCCAGACAACTCCAAAGGGAAAAAAGGCAGCTGCTTCGCTCCCACCCACTCTTCAGCCCCTGGAATCTCCCAAGTCCTCAGCTCCCCTGTTTTGATCTTTTTACCTCTTCCTGTCCGGATGGTCTCCGTTTCTGGGTTTCCAGACTGTGATCTTCTGGGAGGACAAGAGCAGAAAGGAGACTCACCTTTCTTCTCACTTAGTATCACTGAGCACAAAGGTCTGAAGTCCAGCTGCCCTGATTCAAGCCCTGCTGTGTATCAGCTTGACCTTGGAAAAGTGATTTCAGCTTTCTCTCTGACTTTCAGTTTCCTCTTCATAAAACTGAGATAAAGTTAAACTGTACCTCATAAGGTTATTGTGAAAAATGTCTCCCTTAGGAAGCACTTGTAAAGTGGACTCCTCCTAGGCCACCAGGAGCCTGTAGGACCAGCCAGCAGCTACCACCATTTCGTGGGGACCATGCCCCTCTCATTTGGGGGAGTCTCTCTCCTCACTCCTCTCCCTGAGGAACTCCAAACACGCCTCAGATCGATGCCCAGCCCCAGCAGATAAGGAACTCCAGGCAATTTCCCACACATTACAGCCCAGAGCTGAAAAAGGCAGGGCCAGAGCCATCAGAGAAAAGTGAAAGCATATCTGCCTGTGTAGCCAAAGCCCAGTGGCCCCTGGGACTACTGTCCAGATGGGACAGGCGGTGGCTGTCTATGGAGCCTCAGCTTCTGCCAGGGACTGTGAAGAAGGGGGAGAAGCCAGCACATGGTCCAAGGATGGTCAGCCACGCCCAGAGCCTGCAGTCGGTGTTCTGCTGCAGGACAAAAAGCTCCGTCCTCCGCACACAGCTGGGCAGCCCAGGGTCTGCAGCCCTCCTGCTCCAGCTCTGCTCCCAGCTGATCCTGAGGTTTTTGCTCACCTGTGAAGTCTGATTTGGGCTGCACGCTGCCTAAGGTTCTTAAACCTCTTCAGAAACTGGAAGACACCTGGAGGACACCCCCGAATGTGGCACTTCCTCCTTCCCCAACAGTTTGTCCTGTCAAGCCCAGAGGATCCCAGTCCCTGAGGAGGCACAGACTGGAGTGGGCAGGTGCCGCTGTCCCATTGGCTGTCCCAATGGCCATACATTCAGGTGTTCCTGAGCGATGCAGGGAGGTCAGCAGGAGCAGGAGGCCTGCTCAGGTCACACACACACACACACACACACACACACACACACACGCACACGGGAACAAAGGCACTGCCTTCTGAAGAGCAACTTGTCCAGTAATTCTCTGTCATACAGTGAATGTAGGTACCTGCCCATTCCCAGTACAGAAATTCCCAGTTTTTCCTATCTACTGGGGAGAACCATGAGGAGTTCAGGATGGACCACAGCAGCAGACATTTAGATATCTACAAGAAGCCCCTACCTCTTAGGGTTGTGAGGTGCTGACCCAGGAAGACTGAGTGTGGCAATACTTTGGTGTCTCTGATTTCCCTGTGCTCTGCTTAGAACGATGTATACGACATGACCCCCACCTCACCCCACCGTAGATTCCTCTCCGGTCTAAGAATTCTAAATTTCTGCACGGGTTGAGCAAGAAAGTACAAAGGAAGACTGACTTGGCTAATCCCATGATGAAAGGAACAGGTTTGGTAATGAATGTGTCACAATGTGACCCGGGGTAAGTGACTTGACCACGAAAAGCTCGAGGGTGATTATTTCCTGTCCGGCTACAGTCTGCCCTGCAGGCTGGGCCTCACCCTCGGAGGCCAACCCTAGGGAGAAGCCAGAGGAGTCGGGCTGACATCTTCTAAGTCTTATCCAAGCCTCACAGTCAGACTAGGGGCTTCAGGACCCGGTGGTCAGGTGGTGCTGCCCTCCCCCACCCCTACCCCTGTGTGTGCCTCTGGGTTTGCAGCCCAGGGCCGGACAGACAGTAACGACCCAAATCAAAATGATAAATACAGTCATTGCTTTCAGAGCTCCTAGAATCATGAGGAAGCTGCCAGATCCCCAGAGACGACAAAGAATACAGTGAAATTATACGGAGGAGCTCATGGAGGAGAACAGTACTAAGTACAATTTAATGTAGCCTAAGCTGCCCACTTGGTAAAGGATGGCAGACAGGGATGGCTAATTTTCTGTCAACTTGATCAGATCCCAGGATGTCCCAATCCCTGAGTAAGCTTTACTTCTAGCTGCAGCTGCCAGGCTGCAGCGGGTGAGCACTGGCCCTGTGGGCTGTGTGAAGTCGATAGTTCTCCCGCCCCTGGGCCAGGCAAGCATCATTCAGTGAAGGCCAGAGAGACACAGGGTGGAGGAGGGAGGCTCACCCTCCCTGCCTGCCTGCCTGCGCCCGGACATTCGATGCCTCCCGGCTCGTCAGACCTGCAGCCCGGGCTGGAATCTGTAATACTGGCTCTGCTGCTCTCAGGCCTTTGAGCAACATCAGGCTCTCCCGGGTGTCCAGCTTGTAGTCAGAACACTGAAGGATTTTGCAGCTCCTAGTTATCTGAGCAAATATAGTCTTTGATAGACAGACAGATAGAAACATGGGCATTCAACTAGTCCTGCTTCTCTGAAGAATCCTAATGGAAGGATGAACTGGATTCATCAAGGAAAGCTTCTCAGAAAAGGTGAGTTTTAAAACTGGTAACAGACGAATAAGAAGAAAGGAGTCATTAACTCAGCTGAAGCTAATGGCAATGACAGGGGGTTAGTGGAATGGCCTGGGGCTTCGGGCGAGGTGCAGACATGGGCAGTCACAGAGCAGAAGGCTGTCTGTGTCTGTGACATAGTGAAGCCATCTGGATACACTGAGGGCATCTGTGGAAGGTGCGACAGGCTATAGAAAGGAGCTGCAGCTTTGAGATGCATGGCCACCTGCCGACGACAATCGGTCTACCGGCAGTTTCAGGCAGCACAGCTCCGGCCAGATGTCACGCCAGTTCTCCAGTTCTGCGACTGTCTCTTGCCTCGGGGTCCAGACCAGCCCGGATGTCTGAACTCGCTGCACAGAGAGAGGGAGGAACCAAGAGCCCCAGGGCAAGGCAGCCAGGATTAACTGGCACCAAGAGATGGCAGAAGGGTGTGAGAGACCCTGAGTGGTCTCCAGAGCACAGATAAGTTGGGGGTCCTCCGTCTTGCCCTAGGGGTGCCCTATATTTCCAGTAGTGTTCATCCAACTTTGCCAGTTCCAGTGGGTGTCCAGGGTGGGAATAGGTATGGAAATAGTGGAGGGCCTGGCAAGGTTACAGTGTGACAAGGTTACAGTGTGGCAGGTTACAGGCGGGCCTGGTAAAGGTCATACAGCATGGTCCAGGGAAATCCCCTCTGAGAAGGCCCTCACTGTTTCCCCATCACGTTGGTAACTTTCCATTGCCACACTCGACCTGCCCACCCCTCCCAGGTCTCTTCTAAGAATCTGTTGCTCAGCTAGTGGCCTGTGAGGCTTGGGAACCAGAGAAGCGAGAAGCCCAGTCCCTGAGCATAAGCAGCTCCAAGCAAGGTGGAGAATTGAAACTGACATGCACGCTACATGGAGGGATACCGGGCGTGCACACAATGGTTAGAAAAGGGTGTCACTGAGAGCTGGAGGGGAGTGCCTAGGAAGCAAGGGCCCGACACTGCAGTAGGACGACGAGCCACAGAGAGCAACGAGCGAATAAACTACCACTTGGGCTTATGCTGTGCCAGTCTTCCCAGCTGTGGTTTCTTTTCACCTCCCATCCAAAGTGGTGGGGTCTTTTTTCCACTTTGCAGATGGAGAAACAGAAGAATTTGTGTGAACTGAGACTCAATGCAGCAGCCAATGAGGTCTCGGCCAAACTTGATGTGAGGGAAACACCGACGAAGAGAGACTGGTCTGGCCAAGATGTCCAAGGTGCTGCAGTGAACACTGCCCGTCTCCCACCGCACGGCCGTTCTTCACAGCTGGCCCAACACCCATCCATCCTCTCTCGGGCCCTGGCGCTCAGGTGCTGTCGGGTCCGCAGGCCCCTCTGCCCGAGCCTCCAACTGGATGGTGTATTGACCAGCACCCATTGTTAGAGCACGGGGAGGTGTGATCACAGTCACCCGAGCGGTGGCTATGACTAATCTGCTGGGGTGTGACGTTCCGAAAGCATTGATAATTACTCTCATTATTTCTTCCCACCTTTGGGTACCAGGTGTGAGGCGAAGGGGGAGGGGAGGCCTGGCCTTTCCGGGATTGAGAGATGTCCCCCCAGCCTCCTGCTGATTCTGACTCCCCAAGTGCACCTTGATGGAGGTCTGAGCAATCTGGGGCTTGAGTGAGTCAGGCCAGAGGGGGAATTGGAAGCATCTACCCTCGTGGGGCGTCCCGCCGGGGAATCCCTCAAGGGAACCGTGGACCTGGGCTGACCGAAGCCGGCTCCCCGGAAAACCCTGTCTTGCTACATGACTCCTGATTCATGGCCTTCTGCGGCTGGAGCCTGGCTCACACGCTGCCAGCTGCCTCGTGCTGTGTTTTAAAATTACCCTGAATTTCTCACAGGACACACAGACACCTGGGAAGTCATCTGTGGAAGATCTTGTTCGGATCTTGCTTCCAGTGCCCACTGAGCAGCCAGACCTAGCAAAGGGGTGGTCTGGGTCATGTCCCTCAAATGCACCCACAAACACAAATCCTTCCTACCCCAATTCATCTGGGAAGCCCTTCCTTGCATTCTTATTAATATTGCATCATTTTAAAACATGATCCATTCCTGGGGCCAGGAAGCAACATTTGTCAGGTACTGCGTGTGCGGGGTGCCATCAGGTGTTTCCTCTTGGCTAATAATTTGCCACACTGTCACCCTTCTTTGGGCACGGAATTGGGCACCTCATCTTTCTGAACTCAGTTTCCCCAAATTTAACGTGGGCTGAGTAGAAGAACTTACGTCACTATTAGGATTACGCTGAGAATTGAAGGAGTTAATATACATATGCCGCTTAGCACTATAGCTGAAGCACTTCAAGAAATGGCTTCTGTCTCATTTTATTTCTTTTCTTTTTTTTTTTTTTTAGGTTTTTTGAGACAGGGTCTCGCTTTTTGTGGTTCAGGCTGGCCCTGAGCTCAGCCTCCAACTCACATCACAATCCTCCTGCCTCTGCCTCCCGAGTGCTGGGATTACAGGCGTGAGCCACCACACCCGGCACTGCGGTATGTGGTACTGGTTGCTGCTGGGTGTGGGTCTCCACACCCAGTATTGTTATGTGGTTACCGGGGAATCAAACCCAGGCCCTTGCGCTTGCAAGACAGGCGCCGGAACCACTGAGCTAACTCCCCGGCCCCTGTCTCATTTTATTTCTTACTCTATGTAATACGTGACACTTCTATCAGGCTCAGTCCTGAGAACGGTCTTAAAAAGTACAGGGAATATGACTGCACCAAATCCCAAAGCGGCAACCAGCACGTCTCACTTTCTCCATTGCTCAAATTTCCCTCGAGCAGCCCCATCACTATGGACTAAACGCAGTGGGCCAGTGGGGACGCTGGCTGGGGTTGGGGCTGGGAAGTAGAAGGACTGAGGAGCTCAGAGCTGCCCCGGCTCCCTGCAGTGTCCAGTACGGCTCCATCATCTAGTGGGCAGCCCCGACGGCAAGGCCGTGATTCATGCAGCGGTTATTTTGATAGTATATGATTCCTGGGTAGTATTTTATACTGTGCCTCTGGCTTCCTCAGAAGAAAGACGTCTCACACTCCGCTCTCAGAAGCCATCAACGTTACCAATTCCCAGGACAGAGCCTCTGCCTGTGCCAGTGCCTGTCACTGGCACTGTTCATGTTTCCCACTGGGAAGGGTAAGTGACACAATGCATTCATCTGGCCTGGGAAGGCCCAGGGCTGCCCCACTACTGCGCGCGCGCGCACACACACACACACACACACACACACACACACACACACACGGGAAGCTCCAAGTTTACTTAAGATTACCAGTTAAAACCCCAGGTGTTTTCCTTGAGAGGCTAAGACTGCAGTTATAATTTATTCTTGCCTGCATTCATTTGCCCAGTTATGTTCAAGGAGATGAGCTCGTGGTCCGCAGTAGGCCCACTGGGATTCGGCAGGCCTGGCCCAACAATGAAGAAATCATTTTCACTGACCAGTTCTCCATATCCAATCCTAGAGCCATCCCTCAAAACAATCTGTCCTCCCAAGAAGAAAAGGAAAGAGGTCACTTGAGCTGGGGTGGAGGCGGTGGTCACTGTCTATCTCAGCATCAGGGTCAGCAGAGGAGATGATATGTCTGAGCAGACCCAGAAAAGCCCTTTCCAGAAATATCCTACGTGCACAAGTGCCCTACATGAAATGACATGGCAAAGAGCTATGGAGAGATTCCCAATGTCAGCTCTCAAGTCAGCCCCCGCTTACTTTCTGGAACCTGTGCTAGGAGTCACCCTCCAGCGACAGAGGCCCTCCTCCCGCCCTGCCTGTGCTGCCTTTGGGCTCAGGCTGTGTGCAGAGGGGATTCTGGAAACGGCAAGACTCCTGCGCCTTCACTGCTTTTGAGATAGCAGGCCAGGTGCTGTTAAGGAGGTGGGAGGGGCAAAAAGACGAGAAGTCAGAGGCCAGGGATGAGCTTGCAAAGCCTCAGACACCTGCTGGGGCTCTGAAGCCTCATCTGTCGGTCTCCATCAAAAGGAAAGAAAGCAATGAGGGCGCCCCAACCAAATCACAATGGCCAGAGTAGAAAATAGAGTTCCGCCACAGGCCGTTGGCTCTGGGGAAAATTCTGCCGATGAACCGTATTGAGACTCAGTGTTTATCTGCCATGGCTGTTGACCGTGGGCTTTTCTTTCTCTTCTTTGTTCCTCTCCTTTCCTACATGGGAGGCAGTGGGTACTTTACCTTCTCTGCAGTGAGGGGCTTGCCAGTTGCATGGCCTTTGGCCGGACACGGCCAGAGCAAGTGACTGCACATCACGGGGCTGTGGCTTCTTCCAGAACTTTGCAAGGATGAGACAAAGGGAGATCTACGCTCCCATGACATTTTCAACCTTTTAGAACATCATTTGTGGAGCAACACCATTTGTCTCGGTGTGATGTTTCAAGTAAGAGAGGTTCCTAGAGGTTGAAGTTCTAATTCCTACTCTATGGTTCCAATTAGTCTTTTTAAAACACTCTGAACTTCAGTCACCTGATCTTGAAAAAGAAGGGGATGTCATGAAAATAACCTAGGAAACAACTTCCAGAAATTCTCCCCACTCTCATAAGCACCTGGCTTGGAGGTGAGTGCTGACTCAGCATGCACAGGCTGTCCTCACCTGTGACGCTGCAGGAAGAACCCCGACTTTTCCCATCCCCTACAGCGGCCTCGAGGAACAATGACTTAACACACTGAGGGTCCTTTGTGAACCTGGGAGATCAGACATACAAAGAGTGTTGTACTTCTGTTTTTCATGGTAAACGCTAACCGAAGAATGCTTTGATTATCGAGAACTTCTGCCATTCCGAAATGTTCACAGCAGCCCTATGCTAAAGCAGGGATTTTGACGGACTGAAGAAAACCTTCTGAAAAGCAAGATCACTAGACATTAAGGAACTTTAAATCTTCAGGAAAAGAACAGAAAGGGTGGGGCCAGAATCGTTAGCCATTTCTTGAGGCTTGGTCAAAATGACTCCTTGTTCCCTTCCAGTAGATAGATTTTTTTAAGATTTCTTATGTAAGGGTTGGACCTACGGATTTCAGCTGGCCCATGTCCCACCTCCCGGCCTTACTGGAATCTGTGGGGCAGCTTCCCAGAGGATGGCTTCAGAGGATGTGAGTCCACGGACAGTGTCTTCCAAAGCAACGTGTTGGGAGATGAATAGACTGACAGCTGATGAGGTTTAGAGGATTTTCCAACAAAGGAAGTTCACCGAGCAGGTGTAGCTACTCAGAGAAAATGTGTGCTCTATCTTTCTACTTCCCATCGCCTTTTATTTTGCTCTTTATTTGTATTTTGGGTTCTTCATATAACAGAAACCCTTCCAGGGAGAGGGAGAGAGGGGTCAAGGGGAGGGAAAGTAGGTGGAAAAAGGAATTCAGGTGTGTTCCTTACATGTACCCCCTCCTCCACAAGGAGTGGAATCACTGTGTACTGAAAACATGTACTAATATAAAAAATGTTAAGCCTGGGCATTGTGGCTCACATCTGTAATCCCAGCACTTGGGAGGCAGAGGCTGGAGCTTCATCAAGAGTTTGAGGCCAGCCTGGACTACATAGTGAGTTCAGGGCCATCCTGAACTACAAAGTGAGATTCTATCTCAAAAAAAAAAAATTGAAGTCTTGCTCTAATAAGAAACTTCGTGGTATAGTTTATTTAACCTAAGGGTTAAATTTGGGTTCATATTTGTCTCAACCACTTACTAACTACACAACCTAACTCAAGCCCTAATTCACTCTTCTGTGAAATGAAAGTATAACTAGATGATTTCTTGGGGTTCTGCAGAACTCGCATTGAACTAACAGAAAGTGGTTGACATACAGTGAGAAATGGAAGAGTGAGGAAGGCAAGCCAACTAAGCCAGGCAGTGAGCTGACAGGTGTCGGGGGCTCCGGGTCCAGTTGTCTTGGTTCCAGGGCACCCGGCTCACGGCCGCAGAGAGCTGGCACCGGTTAGTCATAGGCGAGGGCCCCAGGTCACACGAGCGCGCAGTCAACAGAGCCGATTGCTTCAGCACACCACGATCAGTCTTCAGATGAATAAGAGGCCTGCCAAGCAGTGTGTTTCCCCAGTGTGTCACAAGGAAGGAAGGCCCACGGGGGCCTGAGAATCCCAGGCAGAGGGGGATTTTAGAGGGAAGCTGACTGAAAAGCACCGCTATTCCTGGCTGTGAATATGCAGTGGGAAGGAAAGCAAGGCTGGAAAGGATGCACACGGGGCAGGTACGCGCGGCCCCACCAGGCCTGGGGGCTGCGGAGTCACTGGCAAGGCCAGGAAGGAGAAGCTCTGGGCTCTACTCGCGGCCTGGCTCTGTAAAAGGCCCAGGGCTCTTCTCCGAGTCCAGTGCAAAACCTCAGGAGGGTGACTCTTGCGTGTGTCCAGCGCGCCGGAGGCTCACAGCCTTACAGCACGACAAAGTGTCGTCCTGCCTCTGCGGTGATCCGTGAGGGAGGAGAAGGCATCGAGCAGCGGCTCCATTCCATGAGGTAGAAAAGGGCCATGAAGTTTGGAGCGTCTGTTTCGACCACGAAATTTAAAAGTGTCAGGTTGTGGAGGGGGGCTCATGGAAGAGGTGGGGCTGAACTGGAAGGAGTCTGTGGACAGGAAGGGAAAGGGGACGTTGCTGCAGGTCTCAAGAGGAGCCTGAGCAAGTTCTGGGCGCCTCTGACATGATAGGAGCCTCTTGCTCTGGCTGGAGTCGTGGGGAAAGGTCTGTGGGAAAGCATGTGAGGCACGTGGAGTGGAGTGTGGCAGCAAGCTAGACAGCTGGGCTCCCTTCTGGAAGTCACCCCTAAAGGTACATGAACACGGAGAGCCTGGTCATGAAATTCACACAAGAGGGATGAGACCCTGCTTGCTGGGCTGCAGAAATCTAAAAGTGTGAGGGGTTCACACGGTTGACCTCAGAGTATCACCAGCCATAGCGACCAGTCACAGCAACCCCCCACTTGGCCTTCAGCTCAGCGAGGGTGAGAAGTGCAGGCGCCGCAGTGGGTCCGTGTGAGGAGCCCAGCGTCCCTCGCAGCATTCGCACAGCCATGGCGCTCAGTTACCGGAGCCCTGGCCACTTTGACCCGCGTTTCCCCACCACAGCAGCCTCTCCAGGAGCAAGCTCTGCTTGGCGTGGCCTCCGGCCTCTCCTCCTCCCCTGCTACTTACTCGAAGCACCCTGACTTTCCCTGAAATGAGGCAAAGGCCCTGCTGTGATCATTATGAACAGAAGCTCTGGTGTCCCTACCCCCCACCATGCCACTGGCCTCCCCCAGCGCCCCTGCCTAGTGGGTCTCCACAGCCTCCACCTACACAGAAAGACCCAGCCAGCGGGGACAGGCTCTCTCCTACCACTTCTCCGGGCTGTGGACGTACAGTCATCTTGGGAGGCCCACAGGGGAAAGCGAAATTGTGGTGGTATCAACAGTCATAGCTGTTGTGTTGCAGAGTCGGTTGTAGCTGTAGTAGTCATAGTGTAGCTACAGTGGTTACGGCGTGAGCAACGGGCCACCGGGCAATTAGGCACAGAGTATGTCAAGTGTGCAGAGTGCTATACTGAGCATTTATCCCATTTTCTTCCAGTTAATTTTGCCATTTATAGATAGAGAGGATAGGGTTTCCTTGGAGGGGATATATTTAAAGGTCTGGTTCCCAATGGCAGAGCTAAGAGGGGAGCTAGCTTGCCCAAGCACCCCTATTATCCTTCCCCTCGGATTCCCCAGCCCGAGCCCTGCCACCGCACCCTAACACACGACTTCCATCTTGCAACCCTTTGACTGGATTTAGACACTTCAGCACAGGTATCTTTCAGCTTTTGCAGATGTCTGTGAGTTATTCTTTCAGGACCTGACATAAGATCTTCATGACAACTCCTCTTATAAATGTTGATTTGTTCCCAGTCTACAATGCAACTGGGCTATACTATAAATAGCCCCAAACCTCCAATCGGGGTCTCAGGAGATTTACAAATGCTCTTGAGATTTACAAAGGAGACTTTCTCTTTCCTACTAAACATGTGACCAGGCACAAGCAATACCTGAATAGACAAATTGCCTTGAGTCATCGCCGATCATACTGTACTCCCTCTTCTGTGCCCACCCTTCCCTGAGAGGACTCTCCCTTTCCTCTCTGAGGGACTCTGGGCCCTTCACTGAAACCCGCCATCTTTGCCTGCTGACCTGAATGGTCTCTGCTGACCTACCCAGTCTGGCTCATCCCCCAACCCTGGATGGAACTCAGCTTCAGCTCAGTGTAGTGAGGGGGTCTTCTTGCTCTTCCTTCCCTAGCTTTTTCCCATTTTGCCTTTGACTCTCTGGCTCTCTGGAAGTTACTCTTTGTTTCATAAAAAACTTTTCACAGCAAAGGTTAGGAAGACCTCCTGGCTGCCCCACAGGTAAACAGGTACTTTTAAGTTAGACGTGGCCTTTGGGCTCTGGCTCTACCCTGTGTCCTGCTCTGCAGGCCTGAGCCCAGCTTCTCTCTGGACCTTCAGCATGGAGCTGCGTGAACCAGCTGCTTCACAGCCTGTGACATGGGAGAGTTTCTCACAGAGATGATACTCCGTCTCCAGATCCAGGCAGTCCTCCCTGCCTACTCCTCTGTTCCCCAGGGTACACAACCGATGGACATTAGTGCCTCACAACCTCCGGCCTCAGGCAGCCCTCAAGCTGCACTCAGACTGGCCTCTTTGTGCTCTGTCAGGGGAATCCAGCTCCTGAAGAAAAACTATCACGTCAGTCCGAAGTTAGGAGCCCGCCACACACAGAAGCGCTCTCTTCACCATCAGCCTGCCCCGCAGTAGGCATCAAAATGGCACCGATGTCTTGGGGCCATTTCTCGGGAATAAGAAGATAGGAAGAAGACCCTCCTGAGTGAGGGCGCAGTGCTCTCTAGGCTTTTCCAGTAATGCTCTTCCCTCACTGACACAGTCAGTCGGGGTGGGAAATCCACTTCCGGGAGGTGGTCACTCCCTCCCACACCCCCAGCCACGCTCTTGAGGAAAAGGCAGCATCATGTCCTCTTACGGCCTGGAGGCCCCCCCGGGTTTCCACTCTCTCAGCACGCTTGACTCACAACGAAACTGCAACCTCAGGGTGCTGAAAGCCAGGATGGCGAGAAGGAAATACAGGTGAATGCACGCAAGCGCCGCCCAAGGGAAGGTTTTGTTCCTCTTACAGAATGGCACTTCCAGCGCCGTGCGGGAGCTACAAACTTTGAGAGACGCAAGCGGCCGGTCTCATGATGGCCTGGGGGTTTCAGCAAAGAGGAAATGATGCCTCAGAACCAAATACGCCAGCTAACTCCTGCCAAGTACAGTACGGGGTGGGGGAGGAGGACATCACAGTTCTAGATTTGAAAAATACGTTAGAAAGTCTGCTCTGACAAACCTCCGATGTAGAGATGCAGCAACCAAGGCTAGGGAGGAAATGGGCCTTGTCTGGGGTCTCCTGGTTTAAGCATCAGGCTGGAAGCTAAGTCCTACAGGGCTGAGCCGGAGCTCTTTGTGCACTGGCGCTGACTTCTCCCCTGCAGGGTCATCAGCGCTTGTTCTGTCCCAAGTCTTCAAATTCAGGGGCAGATACATCAGCCGTAGCAGCTGAGCACTCTGACCAACCCAGGACATCATCCCACATCTCAGAGGTGCTGACCCTGTGCGCATCTCTGCGTTAGTCAGTCCTCGCACCAGGACACTGCAGACGCTCCCTGACTGCATATGGACACCCAGCACAGGAAAGCTCAGTAGTTCCCCAGCTTCACGCAGACACTAAGGAGCAGAGCTGGGACGCAGAGCAGGTTCACTCGAATTCCAGGTCCCATCGACTTAACACCCCTCTCCCGCTGGGATGACAAAGCCCCAAACAGGGAGCATCTTATGGTCCCCAGGAACAGAAGATTGGATCCAGGGCGGGACGGGGGGAGCAGAGGGGGAGAGTGAGGCTAGCCCGGCCTGCCTGAGGTTGGTGAGGTCTGCCACACAGCCGTGCCTGCCCTTTCATCAACCCGACCAGTCAGCCACTTCCCAACCTAGGCTGGGCTCCAGACCTCAGGGTGTCTACAGAGAGCAGTCTGATTGTCCGAAAGCCGAAGCCTGGATTCCCTTCAATAATTCACAAGAGTAGCATTCTATAAAAAGCACAAAAGCAATCCTCAAAAGAAGGATCAGACCATTAGTGGGCTTCCTGGAATTCATTGAATGGTTCTGTGATGTATTATTTTGAACCACGTTGGAAAGTTGTCCCTCTGAATCAGAGGAAGCAGAAAAGAAGATTGAATAAAAAGTAGAAGAGGAGAGTATGACCTGGGCCAGCCTGCAAGAGAGCCCAGCAGTAACTCTGGACCCTCACCCATGGACACCCTGAGTACCAGGGTTTACAGTAATAAGTGGGGTGCTGCGAGTCAGCCCCAAAGCGGCCATGGGCTCAGACTCAAAACCACAAAGCCTGTAAGGGAAACGCTCTGGCTTCTATGACCACCATCTGCTCACGAGAGCTGAGCAGGGGGCACAGGGGCCATAGTGACCGATGGGAAGCTCTGAGCGAGCTGGACACTGCTCCCTCACCCACTGAGGCCAGGTGCTGGGGAGAGCTCTCCTGCCCGCTGTCAGAGGCCGTGCATGGCTCACTCATTGTCACGCATCCTCACACGGAGATTTCTATTAAACCCATGGAGATTTCTCAAAGGGTGGACCAGGAGCCTGGGCGGCCGCCTCTGTCCAAACAGTGTCTCTGTGAAGCTCTCAGCAGAGCAGGACTTAGCAACAAACTAAACAAACATAGGAGCAAAGGTGAGAATCCAGCTACTTCCAAACCCTAAGACAAACGTAAAGTGCGGCCATAAATATGCCTCGGTTGGAAAACGGTTATAGCTCACTTGTGCGCATTACTGGGAAGCAGGTTGGTTATGACTTTAAAATGTCACAACAAGGTTTGGCTAAATGTCTGTTTTCATTTCTAACATGATAAATGTTGAGGGATGTAGCCCGTGTAAGTGAAAGCACTCCGAAAGATCACTAATCATTGTCAAACCCGTAAGCGGATCCTGCGCCCAGTTTGTGCGCAGCTGCGTTAAGAACCTAGCTCAAAACTGGGCACCGCTGTGCGTGCCCACTCCCTTTGCCTGCTCCCTTGTGTGGGAACCTAGGACAGGCATATGAATGACAGTAGAATCAAGCATAGATCTGCATGGGAGGGGCACCTGGAACACAGCAGCACACCCAGAGCACAGGGAGCACGTGCGGAGTGTGGCCAGGGTCAAAGACAAGTGGGATATTGTGGAAGCTTTAGAGCCAAGATAAAGATCACTGTGGGCAAAGGGGAGGGAAGCACGCAGGCCTCTCAGCTCAAAGGCTCTGGAAGGAGTTGCAGCCATAGGACCCTATCGGGAGCTTGCCCACGGGAAGAAGGCACGCTGAACCAGGCCTTCAACACAGCCGCAGTAAGGCAGCAAGGACAAACTGCGGGAAAAGCATTTGTCTCTGTGAAGATATTCTCAAGCTCGACTCTTCCCTTGGACAAAAATACTGAAGGAGCCTCAACCCCAGCACAGTTCCTGAACACAAGGCTGAGCACCGAGCCACAATCGGCTCAGAATCATTTGGTGGGAAGAAACTTACTTTCAGACCTTCATCTTCTCATCCCCACTGCAGACCCACATGCCGCACAGACCCGGCCCCACGTCTCATGCAGGCTTCTGATTCACTCGGAGTCCAGGAATTTTGTGCACACTGAGGAGAGCTGGGTTTCGATTCACCTCCGCCGTTAGGACCGAGAAGGTCATTTCCTTCTCCAGACTTTTGCTATAAAATCGAGTGTGGACTAGAGCATGTCTAAAGCCCCTTCCCTGGCATCCTAGATATAAGACATTTTAAAAATGCTAGCAACCCTAGTGACTCCCCCAGCATTCACCCTCTGCTCTGCATGAAGTGTCCTAACCAAGATACGTAGCCACTTGAGACACACAGCTCAGGGAACATCTGCTGGACCCATTCCGTCAGCCAGCAAGTATGCAGTGAAAGCCTTGGCTGTGCCCAGAACGGTGCCACGTAACAAGCAAACAATGCTGATCCAGACCAGATGTGTCTGGCCCTCACCCTGGTTGTAATAAGAGAGAGAACCTTACCAAAGCATCAAATGGCCACAGTGTGCAGTTGCAAACTGACAAGTACCATAAAAGAAAGAAACAAGGACCAAGTATGAGAGCACAAATCTGTAATCTAAGCATTCTGGGAGGCTGAGGCAGGAAGATCACAAGTTCATATCCAGTCTGGACAACATAATGACTTGCAAGACCCTGTCTGAAAATCAAAAAGGGTAGGGGTGTAGATCAGAGCAAAGGCCTAGATTTAATTCCCAGTATCACAAGAAAGAGAAAAGGGAGGGGAGAAGGAGGAAAGGAAAGAGGAAGGAAGGAAGGAAGGACGGGAGGGAGGGAGGGAGGGAGGAAGAAAGGTGGGGGGAGGAAAGTGAAGCAAACCAGCAAGGTTACCTGCAAGATACAGCGAAGACCTGGCCTAGACTGAAGGGTCAGTGACACTCGGAGGAAGCAGCATCGGAGCTGAGAGCCAAAGGCAAGAAGAGAGTGAGCAGGAAGGAAAACGACATGTGTAAAGGCCCTTTGGTCGCAGAAAGGAACCATGAATCATTTGAAGAAAAGAAAAACGAGGGGTAACCAGTGCGGCCCGATGACAGAGGGAAGTGAGGGTGCTGGGGGCCGAAGCAGAAGTGATCGGCGAGTCCAACCAAAGCTCCTGATCAGTAGCAAGGAAACTGGGAAGCCATCGAAGGGCAAGCAGAAGGACAGGCACAACCAGACTGTGTCCAGAGAGGACCCCTCTGACTATAGGCGGAAGACAGCAGAAACCAGATATCAGAAGCCCAGGTAGGTGTTATTTTTTTAGTCCACGGGAGATAAGACAGAAATCGGAAGCAGTCATTGCTAGTGAGGACAGAAGTGCAGAGCAGTGGGTACATCAAGGAAATCTTTGTGGAGAAATATCCAGGGATCTGGCGAGTAGAGCCCCACAGGGAGGCACTGCAGCTGCAAAGTGAAGGCTAAGAAATCTGGACTCGCCAAGCGCAGGGTTCAGCCAGGGTCAGTGGAGGGAGCAGGCAGCCTGTGACGCAGTCCAGGGACGTGGAACTGCGGGATTGTGTCCTTTTAGGGAGGGGGAGGCCGCTTGCTGACACAGAGCCTTGTAGTCGCCTGACTCCTATTTGCCATTATTTTTTTAAAGCCTGGTAGCCGGAGTTTCATTTCTTCTTATCCAGGACTTTTAGCTTGAAATGTCTAGTATTCCCTTGAATAACCTTGCCTGGCTCCCTGAGCAGTGGCTTTCTTGGCAGCTTTACTCCCAGGGACCCCACAGCATCACAAACAGGAAGTGTGGCTGGGTGGGAGCAAGGGCCCAGAGGCTGCAGGCAGCATCTTCCTCTGGACTCCTGTGGCCCTGGCCTGGTGGCCGGAATACTTCAGAAAGGCATGGTGGATAGGAAGATTTAGAAGAGCCAAGTTAGAGCTAGCACCGAGAGTTGTGCAACCTAGAGTGTGTGCCCTTCCAAGGATGGTGGCTGTCACACACTGCAGGAGGCCACAGCGGAAGAGTTGACCTTCCGATAGCCGATGCGGAATTCCCCTTTCTGCAACTGTGGCACCAGATCAGGCAATTTGGATTTTCCTCCAGGGAAGAACACTGTGCTCTGTAACTTCTTGTGTGAGAAATTTAGCTTCTCAGGGCCTCCATGCCCATTCTGGAGCCTGTAGTGCCAGTGAACCCTTCCAACCTCAGCGGAACTGCTCCCCCAAAAGATTTGGTTTGCTCACATCTTGGGGTGGCTGACCCTCGAAACCTGGCCTACTCCAGCAGAGCTGGCTTTGTGGAGTGACCAGAAAGACCTACCCTCACTCTACTCAAAATGTCTTGAAACTCTGAGTAACTGTGAACCAAAGTGTCCCAGTGTCTCCACTTGGCACTGGGCTCCTGATTTCTTTTGCATCTGAGCCTAAAGGGACCATCTTCTCTGCTTGGTCACCCTTCCATCTGGCGCTCCTCATTTCAGGGAATGGGGTCATCATGTAATTTTAGAATAATCTGTTTGTTGTAATTCTAGAATAGTCTCTGCCAAGACACAGACCTACAGTGGACTCAGGATGAGCACCTTGAGGGGGCTGCCATTTTGCCAAGCATGAAGGTGGATTCCTTAGAAGATTTGGTGCACTGTAGATATGACCCTCTAAAATCTATTCCTACCATACACACATATTCATATACACACCAGCATGCAACACAACACACACACATTTATCCGCCCGCTTTCTTTGGAGCTAAAATGGTGGAACTCAGAGGGTAGAGCCTCGTAGTAGATTATTAGCCTTTCCCAGGCTGATGTGCCTTTGGACTTGAACTCCACCACCTCCCTTCTCTCTGAAGGAAGAAGACACAGGTCCTGGATAACACGCGAATACAATACCAGCCCCAGACTGTCAGTTTCCAGACTTCTCTCGCTTTTCAAAGCCATGCTTAGTAAGATTTTCTTTCATTTTCCCCTGAAGACAAGTATCAGGGACTATTTTGGAACAGGGACAGAAGAAGCATTTCCTCTCCCAAAACCTTCCTCTGATTTCCCAATCTGTTTTCACTGGAAAGTTTCATTAAATGTGACTTATGAGACACTTGCAAGGCATCTGGACTGAAGATCAAAGTGGACTCGAGCCATTTAATCTCAAGGAATTCACAGTCTTATCCTGTCGAACTCTCAAGGACAAATGCCACCAGATGGACCCGCTGTTCGTTCCCTCGCCCCTCGCTGTCTTCCGAGCATGGCTTCTCCTTCTATTGACGCCCAGCAAATCCATAGTGTGTTCTTGTCACCACTTTGGTCTCTCCTATGTGGCTACAGGCTTAGGACTTTTCTCCGTGTATCCCAGAGACTTTTCAGGTGAATAGATTCTGCTTGTCACCCTGAAATACAGGCATTACCTGCATTAGCACAGGTGATAGTACACGGTCTCTCTCAGATAAGCACTTGTCTTCACTCTTTGCAAATGTGTGTCCCTATCACTTGGCATCAGTACTAAGAGATATGTTATAGGAGAGATAGTATCTCCGTTGGTTAAACAAGGACGTGCATCAAGGAACTTTCCTACGGTTATGTCTGACCATTTAGATTATGAAATTCTAAGATGAAAATAGACAAAGTTTAAGGCAGTGGGGAAAAAGATCAACTACTCAACAAATGGCTGGAGAAAATTATGTGGAAAAATGGCCAGAGATAATTTCATGAAAAATTAAGAAGTCAGATCCTAACCATAACCCTATTTAAAGGATTATGAACTAAAGAAATACAGAAATGGCTTTTACACTCCTTCTTTCCTTCTGCCTTTCTGGGTACATGTGTGTAATTACAGATACATCTCAAATTATAAGAAGAAAATGTAAGTTGCCCCTCTGAATGCTTGGCTGTGCCCAGCACCAGATACCCACCCTCCTTGATGCCACCCTCTAGCCCTGGTCCCGGCCCATGGAGCATTCCGCTATGCAAATCCCAGATATAGCTGGCACCTCTGTGGGCCAGACCCAGTGCCAGCTGTGGGCCAGCTGCCAGTAACAAAGATGAATAAACAATGTCCTGCTCAGGGGGCTCATAGATGGCTGGGCAAGACAAGGAGTTCCTATGGGTGACAGCGAGCCAGGGCTGTAGATGCCACAACAGGGTGAGCACAGGGCATCACAGGTAAACATGGCGGGGAGCCACAGTGACTGGCGTGGGAGGAGCTCAGAGTCTCACCTGGGATGTAGACCCCAGGCTGAGATCTGCAGTGCTGCCTCCATCCCTGGATCACTCAGATGCTGCTGGGCACAGCAGACACAGCCCAGCAGAACCAGGAGCCAAGGGGAACCGAGAGTGGCAAAAGTGGGGGGAACCGGCCCGGGCATCTTTGATTGCCAGATACAAAACTCAGCCCAGCGGGCATCTAACAGGACCAGCAATTCTGATTTTAGGTCTAGCCAAGTTTCCGGAAGGCACTCTTCTCCCCTGACACCTGTTCTGTGCCGACACTACCCAAAGCTTTGGGAGGAGGGGCCACAGCCCGATCCTGGCCCATGAGTCGTGTCAGCAGGTGAGTTCACAGATGGCCTTTGACCCTCTCTCCTGCTCACCCTGGACCGGCTGGACCCAGGCGTCGCCCTCTCCCTTGCTCTGGCCTAGCAGTGCTCTCCAAAGGGGCAGGCTCAAAACCTGGTGCCAGCAGAGATATGCAGCACCATGCGGGAAGGTGAGGAAAGCACAGGCACCTTGCGCCTCACTCACAGAGGTCCACCTGTCACTTAGTCACAGAGCCCCCGCCAGGCTTGAGGACAGGTACCGCCCATCCCCGCCCCCAGGGTGAGATGCCAGAAGGACATCTGCACACAAAGTAGCAAAGCCAGAGTGGAGTCCCCGTGGCTCTGGAACAGGGCGGTGGGAAGCCCCTGTGGTGGCGGGGCGGGCCAGGCACAGCCAAAGAGCCAGGAAACCTTCCCAAAAGTGCACAAGTCCGGAGCTCCATGCTCCAGCGCTCCCCAGCTGAAGTTGAGGTGACACTTCTCACCCCAGCCCACCAGAGGCTGCCCTGTGCACACACAGGGCTGCAAACCTGAGGCCGCCCCTCTGGGATTTCCTTGGGAAGAGGGGGGACAAAGAGGAGCAGAGCAAAGGCCCTTCCACCTGCCTTCCAGGAATCAGCTGGCTTTCCTTGTTACTTTGACGCCCTCCACCAATCTCTCCCGTTGCGGGCTCCAGCCATACAAGGTGAAGAAACCCAGCACTGTGTCATTCTGCGCACTGGGACTTGGGGAGCAGGGCACGGACCTCGACGGCAGCCAGGTGAACTAACACCTCCACACCTAGTTCACCTCTGCCAAGTGGAGGCCCCGCTTTCCAACCACGCATGCCCTGTGGGAAAGCAGAGGCGGTGGAAACTTAAACCCGACAATCAAAATGAGGCCAGGGCCCTCGAGGGAGCCGGAGCCCTTCTCTGACCCTACCTATCCTAGAGGGAGCCAGCTTCTTCAAGGGACAGTCCTTGAACATAAACTGAAAGAACCAGAAGGGGGGTTTTGAGGCTACCTGACCCTTCATTTTGCCTTGGGAAAACTAAGTCCTGGAGAGCTGAGGTGACTTTCCAAGTCAGCAAGGAGAAATGTTGGGGATTATCTCAGGTCAAGGAGAGACCTGAGGGTTTCCCAGCCCTAGCATATTCTGGGATGGCCGCTTTATCCACGTCACTGTGACCTAGGAGCATGTGAATGGGATGCACAGCTGGGGCCTCTGCGTACAAACAGCTGTTCTCCGCAGGAAATTGATATTTTTTTCTTTAAATTGAGAAGCTGAAAAGTTATTCAAAATAAGAGAGAGGTATAACCCATTCTAAAAATAGCTATAATAATGCAGAAGTTCATTCTTTAGTCTTCTTGCTTACGATGCAAAAATCTTAAAATTTAAGTTCAACGAATGCAAAATTGGAGAGGTCTAGGAAGGGAGGGGCTTGAGTCAAAAAAAAAAAAAAAAAAAAACCTTTGCCGGGAAATCTGAGTCTGTGGCTTGATAAATGGGGAGGCCTTGCTAAGCCCACAATATAAAAGGGGGACACACGAAGGGAAGGGCTATACATCAGGGGCTTGCTCTTGCAAAACAAACCACAAGGCAGCCCTGCAGAAGGAGGCAGAGTTCCGCCATGCTCAGCTCAGCACTGCTATGCTGCCTGGTCTTCCTGGCTGGGCTCAGGGCCAGCCAAGGCGTGGACACCCAGCTGGAGGGCAACTGTACCCACTTCCCAGCTGGTCTGCCTCACATGCTCCGGGACCTCCGAGCCGCCTTCAGCAGAGTGAAGACTTTCTTCGTGAGTATCGTGCTTTCTGTCCTTTCTGTCTTCCTGGGGCTTCCTAAACTAGGCATTCTGCTAAAGCTGTGAGAGTGTCCGTCCTTTCCTCCTGCCCTTCCCCCTTGGTCCCCAGCACCCATTCCCTCCGATTTAAACTCTTGAGTCCCCACTGAGACACAAGTTTAGTGAATCGAGCTGAGTTCTCATCTCTGTGACAAATGTGCAGGGAAAGCTGTCTACAAGGTAAGTGCACTGCTCTCCGACGCTCAGAAACTTCCCACAAGATTCCTTGGGGCTCAATACCCTTCAGGCTGAGAGTAAGGAAAGCAGGTTTGATTGGAGGGAAAGATGCTCGCGCTCATCCTGGGGCAAGAACACAGGCAGTGCCTCTTCTTAGAGTCCCCAGCCCAGAAATTCTGAGGGTTTGGCCAGCACCGTGCACGGGAGAGACCAGCGTGGGGAGATGTTTCTATTGCCAGAGTGCTGGTGCTGGAGCTGGAGGTCCATAGCAGGCAAAAGGCAAAACAGAGAGTAGGGACGCCAGGGCATAAGGTCTGGGGAGCCCCTGGGAGCCTCCTTCAAGCCTGAAATGGCTCTGCAGGAAGAAGACTGGACTGGGTCAGGCTTCTGCCTTCCCATCAACTGGCCAAAAGTTGAAAAGACTCAGTCCTAAAAGAGTGGACCTGACTCAATTACTGATGGAGGCACATTGCAGCCTCTTTTCAAAACTCTTTCCCATCTCTGGGCCAGGGCAGTAAGGATCACACATTGAAAGGCACACATCAAAGGGCATCTGAAAGATACCGGTTTCCGGGACTTCCCCATGCCTTCTGTTTACTCGCCTTTTGTTCTTGCAGCAAACAAAGGATCCGCTGGACAGCACGCTATTAGGCCAGCCGCTGCTGGAGGACTTTAAGGTGAGGCTCGGTGGTGGGTGGAGGATATGTGGTCTGATTAGGGAAAGGAGGCTGTCTCTGAGGGCAGGGAGCCAGCCTGCTTCCTCTGCTTTGAAAAGGAGAAGTGGGAGCGGTAAGAACTTAACTCAGCATGTTGTCCACGGCCAGGGCTGCAGCCTCAGTCCTGGGGAGGCGCCGGCTGAGAGGGCCCTCGACCCACCCGGCTGTGCCCCCTGCTGCAACAGCTCCTCCTCACATCACCGCCCCACCCCTCTGGCCCCTGCCCTCAGGGTTACCTGGGTTGTCAAGCCTTGTCGGAGATGATCCAGTTTTACCTGGAAGAGGTGATGCCCAAGGCAGAGAACCACGACCCAGACATCAAGGAGCACGTGAACTCCCTGGGGGAAAAGCTGAAGACGCTCCGGCTGCGGCTGCGGCGCTGTGTGAGTAGGACCAGGGCCAGGACCGGGCCTCTTCCTCGCTTCCCCGATATCCCATCTCCTGTGGCCAGCAGGGCAAGGCACAGCCAGAGACACACACGGCCCGAGATCAGGGCCAGCTGTGAATTCAGAAGGGCACTGGAGTCAGATCTCTTGCTCATTTCTCTCTCAGCAGGGGTGGGGGTGGCTGCTAGGCATTTACATGTGAAGATTTGCACACAGCTTTCCTGTTATTTGTGAGTCACTTGTGGGTTATTAACTGCTCCCCTCTCTCTGTGAAACTGGCCCAGGGCGTCCTCAGCTCTGGATCCAGGCCCTGGGCTGGGAGCCGAAGACTCAGGGGGCGGAGGGGCCGCCACTCACTCCTGCTCACTCTCTAGAAGGTAGCACCAGGAATGGAGAACGGCCCCTCCCAGGGCTATCCCTGGTTTCTCAGAAGGGCAGGGTCTCCTGTACCCAGGGCGTGTCCCTGAGTAGCTCCCGGGGGCTCACTTCTCTGCCTGAGTGATGCTTTGGCACCAGCCAGCCTCTTCTCCCACTGCTCCTGGCATGGAAGTCAGCGTTTGCTTCTAGAACAGGGCTACACGTGGGGTTTGCTCCCCTGGATGCCCCCACTCCTCAGACACTCAGAATAGTCCTTGGAGAAGGAAGCAGGGGGACAGACAAGAATGAAAGGAACAGCAGGGGTTCTCAGAGGGGAAGCCAAGAGCGGGGTTCCCATCCAAGCCTTGCCAACTCCCTGCATGCACCGGAGACAGACATTTCGCACGCCTGCTTCCTGTCCGTCATCTGGGTGGTCATGAGGACCGGGAAGGGCTGGGCTCTCACTGGGAGGCGCTCTGGATGGAGCAGACGCGCTTTGTACTCCCAGCTTGTCCTCACGTGTGATGGGAAGGAGCGCTGAGAGCCAAGGTCATTAACACTTTCTTTTCTTGTGCAGCATCGATTTCTTCCCTGTGAAAATAAGAGCAAGGCGGTGGAGCAGGTGAAGAACGCATTCAGTAAGGTAAGTGTGGATGGGAATGGAGGTGACAGGTGCCCACAGGCCTGTCCCGCACAGAGGAGAGTGAGACCCTCAGAGGTGGTGTAACCCTCAGCCTGTGTGAAGCGGCTGCCTCAGTTCCACTTGCTGTCTGCAGTGTGCTGGGACGTTTCTAGCTGACTGCTCCGCCTTTGCGGGCTTTTGGCCCGGACCAGCCAGCAGCTTCGGAGCACAGCGAGCCCGGCACGGGGGAGAGTGACAGAGGAAACAGAAAGCACAGAAAGTGCTTCTGGAGAGCCCGGGCTGAGCCCACGTGTACAGGAAGCCGACACGTGCCTGTGCACACGGACTGGTCTGGGGTGCAGCTCGGGCGACTCAAGCTGAGAACGCACGGGAAGCAGAGTTCTCACTTGCCTGGAGTTAGCTTGGGTTCACTTTCTATCCGCCCCTCAGACCTCCAGATGTGCCTGAGAATACCAGCTCCCAGCCAGCTGGGGTTTCACACTTCTAACGGCGTGTAGACCTTTTCTACCCAACTTCGCAGAAGTCATGTGCCATATGTCCCTCTCGTGCATAGGCTGGGGATAGACAGTGGGCAGGTGCCAGCATCATAGGGCAGGAATCCCGACAGTGGGCAGAGTGGCAGGGTAAGGTCTGCTCAGACTGCTGGGAAAGCATGAACATCACAAAGCCTTCCCATCTTGCTTTCAAACTGCTTCTTCTAGTATCTTTTCATCAAATTCTACATAAGCATCAAGTGAACACATGACCTTTAAAAATGTTGAAATGACACATTTGGAAGGCAATGCTGTGCAGACTAAACGCTCCTCCTTCTCCCTGCTGGTTGTGCCCAGAGCTGTGGGGAGCTGAAGGTCACCCCTTGATATAACCTCAAGTGCCCATGATTTACTTCCCAACCTTGGGAGCAAGCACAGTCCCCTGGCCATCTGATAGAGTTTCAACCGTGTGTTTCTTATTTCCTTACACAGCTCCATGAGGAAGGTGTCTACAAAGCCATGAGTGAGTTTGACATCTTCATCAACTACATAGAAGCCTACATGACAATGAAGATAGCAAAGTAAAGCACTGAGGACAGCAATTCTACTGGACTCTTGGTCATAAATTGTAGATCTCCAAAATCTGATTCAGGGTTCTGGTCTACCTAAACTAGCTCCTTGGATAATCACCTTGTACCTCCTATAGTATTTATTACCCATTCCTATTTATTTACTGAGCTTCTCTGTGAACTATTTAGAAAGAAGCCCAATATTATAATTTTTCAGTATTTATTATTTTCTCCTATTTTAAGCTGTTTCCATAGGGTAATACACTATGGTATTTGAGAGCTTTAAGAGAGATTTTAATTTATATCAGAGAAAGACGTTCCTTGGGGAACCAGCTAAAGCTTCCATCCCAAGCAAGATCACATTTCCCAGCTGTTGAGCTGTTGTGCATGATCTCCCTCGAGTTGCTCTTGCGCCCAGGCGTGGAGCTCCTGGAGTGCTGCCGAGACCCCCACCTTCCGAGGAGGAGAGACCAGGGAGGTCCCTGATGAGCTGTTCCCGCAGTTCGGAGGGATCCCCTGACTCACCCTGTAGCCACTTCATTCTTGAGAGCTGTGGCTCGCGGGTTATTTGTAATAGACTCAAGTTGGTTCTAATAGAACTCAGTTTTAACAAGAAGTAATTCAATTCCTCTGGGAATGTTATATTACATGTCTGTCTTTGTAGCAGATTTTAATTTTGAAAAAAATAAATGGATTTTTATTCAGATCATGTTGTGATGTCATTTGACTCCTGCCTGATGAAATTTTCCCTGCAAAGCTTCCAGAAGACAGAAGATATTGGAAAATGTACTTTTCATTCCAGAGAAAGGAAATCAGCAGCCTCTCCAGGAGACAAAGGACGCTTTGCACATGATCAGGATTCTTACTTTAAAGCCAACAGCAAATACTACCATGGCCTCCATATAACTGTCCTTTAAGAAGTAACCCTGGAGAAAGAACCCTTCTCCACTGTTGGTAGGAGTGTAGACTGGTGCAACCACTGTGGAGACCAGTGTGGAGATTCCTCAAAAACTAGGACTAGAGGTCACATTTAACTGGCTATTTCCCTGCTAGGTACATACACAAAAGAATTAAAAGCATCCTATTACAGCAACATATGTGCATCCATGTTTATAGCAGCATAGCATATAAAAGCTAAATCTTGGAAACAGCCCAAATGCCTACCAACTGGAGACTGGATAAAGAAGATGTGGGTTTTTTGTTTTTTTTTAAATAAAACAGAGTGTTATTTGGCCTTACAGAATGATAAATTAAAGGTTATACTTTCAGGGATCATTTCTACAGTTGGTAGAGAAGTTTCTCTGATCATGTAGAGTACCAGAATGATAAATTAGAAACATTTATACTTAAATGGATACACCTTTAAGGCCATACTCATAAGTAAAATAAATGGGACACAGATGTATAAATACTGTATCATTTCTTTGCTATGAGAAACTAAAGATGTGAATGAGGTCCAGAATATATGATAGGTATTGTGAAATAGGAAGAAAGGAAAGAGGGTAGAGGAAAGCAAAGAAAGGAAAGAAAAATTTGATGGTAAAACAAAAAAAAATGGAAGCAAAGCCTATGTATAGGAGGGGTGGGAGTTGAAGGGAAGACAGGGGAATGGGAAAAAATGAGAATCAAGACACATTATATACAGATAGAAATTCTCAATTTTGAATGTAATCATAAAGTGCCTAAAATGTTCCAATAAACTCAATGAAGGGGATTTTAAAAAAAAATTTGTAACCCTAACTCCTTAAAGATTTTGCTGACTGTTTTTTTTTTTTTTTTTTTTTTAACTTTTTAAGATAGCTAAATTTCCCAGGCTGGCCTCAAACTTGTGATCCTCCTGTTTTAGCCTCTTGGAGCGCTGGGATTATAGGTATGCACCACCGTACCTGACTCATTGTGTTGACTTTTAAAGCTGAAAAAAGTGATTCGGCACATACGAAACTCAGAAAGCTAGGGAAGAGACATGTTCTGCTTATTTGTTTGTTTGTTTGTTTGGGGAGTTTTTGTTGGTTTGTTTTTGCTTCTTGAAGTTTAAAACTCCGGAGCATGAACGCAAGTTTGCTTGGGTTGTCCCCATGAGTGAGAGAAAGGGCTGGCGCGGCTCACAGCACTCAGAGGAGGTTCCATTTGTCACTGGTGGCTGCTATCAGTAACTGAAATCTCCTACCAAGTCTTCTTTGAGCTTATATCGGAGGCAATGGGGCTAGGTCCAAGAGACTGGGCAAATTGGCCCATTCCATGTGGTACCCAAGGATTTAAGCAGTCACTCTTCTTGTCCCCTCCCTGGGCCACCAACAAACAAGACTGACTTCTGACTGCGGTCTGTGGAGGGGGCATGGTGGCTGGGGAAGCCCTACACAGAGCCCGTGACTCGGAGGCTAAAGGAGAAAGAATGAGTTGAGTAAACACCAACCCCCCTCACACTGTGCCTAGGCAGCGCCCGCCAGGAGCGGTGGGAGCTGACTGGCTGTGGTCACTTTTTCAGTAAGACCTGACTCACTGCGATTAAAGTAACCATAGGAAGGAAGTGGGCAGCATTAAAGCTGAAGTTCTGAGATGAAAGGTTAAGGTTAAGAATGGAGGCTTAATTCAGAAGAGGAGGAAGGGACAGAAGCTGTCTCTCTCCAGTTAACTGAAAAAGTCACGAGTCCCTCAGCCTGGAGGGCCACTGCCATGCAATGCATACTAATGCCCGTGGGTGGGCAGTGACCAGCTCAGGGATGTGGGCACCTGAAAAAGAAACACATGGAAGACCTACACAGCCCCCAGTGATGAGCATGGTCACAGCGTATACCTAAATTATACCAATCAACTCAATAAAAGAAAGAAAAAATCTAATCTACACAGCTGCAACTTACTGAGCACTTACCCTGAGTTTGTAGGTACATACTAAGGACATATTGGTCAGACATACTAGAAAGTATTGCTATTTCCTATAGCAGGAATTATTATTCTTTCAATAAGTTCAGAAATGTGAGAGTATTTTTCAGGAGTATTTTTGCTTTGTTGGGTCCAGTGATCTAATAAACTCTGGAGCAGTTTGAATTTCAATTTTTTTTTTTTTTTTTTTTTTTTTTTTTTTTTTTTTTTTTT
>PVIR01021681.1:0-29726 GCA_004026965.1 Petromus typicus
GGTTCGATTCCCCGGTAACCACATAACAATACTGGGTGTGGAGACTCACGCCCAGCAGCAACCAGTACCACATACCACAGTGCCGGGCGTGGTGGCTCATGCCTGTAATCCCAGCACTCGGGAGGCAGAGGCAGGAGGATTGTGATGTGAGTTTGAGGCTGAGCTCAGGGCCAGCCTGGACCACAAAGCGAGACCCTGTTTCAAAAAACCTAAAAAAAAAAAAAAAAAAAAAAAAAAAAAAAAAAAAAAAAAAAAAAAAAAAAAAAAAAAAAAAAAAGATGAGAAACTCTGAGGGATAAAAAGATATGGATCACATTCTGGAATTGTAATTTCGGGGAAGATTCACAGGATTCTGACAGATGGAGAAATAAGTAAGAGCATTTCAATATTGGGGAAAAAACCCGCACAGAAAAACTGACACAAGTTCAAGTGAAATAGTAGAAGGAAGTAAACACAACTTATTCAACAGAAGCCTAATAATGTATCACAGTGGAATGAAGACAGAAAAATGTGAATACCACATCCCAACAAATAATAATGAGAACACAGGCCAGATAATTAAAATAACATTTGGGCGGTTCTTGGCTTCAAATTAGATGAACAATTCCAAGATTCTTCTACCCCCTCATAATCAAAACTCCAATCTTAGAGACTGTTAAGAAAATAACTTCACCAGTAGCTGAGGTTAGGATACAAGTAGCTGAGCACTGGCACTGAGAGCGTGGAACTGTCCAAGCAAACTGTCGTCAAGATTTCTTAGTGGTGCAGTGGAAAGGAACAGAATACACCAGAAACACTTCCGTTTTCAGGGTCTCTACTATTGGCTCACTATGTGGTAACTCATGTATAAAATATGTACTGATACATGTTCCCTTTTGCCATTTGTTCTGACGACTAGAAATAATGTATCTAAAAAGTCACAGAAAGAAATCAATGGTACATAATACAGATCAATAATTGTTCATTACTATTAGCATATACTTTCCCACACTAAGACCTCCTTGAAAAGATGAATAATGTTTCTAATCGCTCCTCCCCTCATCCTGAAATGCTTTCCCTCCTTTCCCTACTTGTGAATAACATGCGCAGGTTTCAAGCAGTATTTCACTGACAGGGTTGCAACTAATCCAATGCATTTCTCCTACATATATCTACTACAGGCCTTCTGATGGTATTTTATCCTGCAGATCTTTCCAGCTTTTACAGTGATGTTTTTAGAAACAATCCACACAATGGATTAACCTTAGACCCATGCACCTTTCAAAAGTACCTCAGGAAAACTCAGGAATCTAACAAAAACTTTGAGGTTAACTTTTCCAAAGAGTATTAGATGTGTGGGTTTCTCCTCGAAGATCCCAATAGAGAAGTAAATGTCAGCACCTGCAGAATATGTCCACTATGAAAGCCCACTTCAACCTGGAGCAGTTACAACTGACGATTCTTCCTGGCACGGAGCCCATGCCCTCCTCCCTACAACAGCCATGTAAAGAAGAATCCAAGTACACTTACACGCGTGGGTCTTTCGCCTTTAGAAGCCACTTTGTAACCTGAAGACTCTCGTCTTGGTCTTTCTCAAGTTCTCTTACTATTTTGGTTGTGATTTTCTGGAATCACGGAGTAGCTTCAAACTAGCTAAAAGTAAGACGTCTAGTACGTAACAGAATAGTTTCAGCCCCATATGGGTCTGACTGCTCTTCTTCTAGATGCTCCAGTTCTGTCAGTGCGATCCAACACCATGCTGAGCTTGGGGGTAACCCTAACATCTTAATAATATGACAGCTGTTAGCACATGCTGAAATCTCTAAAACCATTAGAACTTTCTTCCTTGCAGAAGGGGAAATCACTCACTACTTTCTAATGTATAGAAATGTTATACTGATTCCAAAAGCAATAATCTACCTGTCCATCAAGTTCAGATGAAATTAAACCTTGATACTGTCAACTGACATATTGTTAATTTATTCCAGTCTGGACCAGCAAGGTGCTTATTCAGGAGGGTGAATTACATACAGTGATCCAGAACTTACTTACACAGCTTTCTGCCAACATGTTGCAAGTTTTCACTATTATACTAATCTGTGTAATCAGCCCCCAGTCTCTAACGCCACTGTTTTTAAAAAATAATGTGTCTAATTATTTCTTTTATCAACAATGTCTTAAGGAAGTAGATTACAAATATCTAGATTATATTGGCATCTAAAGGAAATGCCTGAAAACTGAGTAAAAGTGGCTTCACAACACCTAGAAAAATACTGAGCAAGTTTCTGATCTCAGTAAAACAAATGGTGAGCAAAGCTTGACCATGCTAGCTACCTACACCTCCTAGTAAAAAATTCATCAACTGGTCCTTGGAACATTGTGTATCTGCAAATAATCTAAGAACTGGAACCAAAAGAAGATTTATACCTTATCTCATTAATCTGAAAATGAAATTTAAATTTCAAAAATTGAGGAAACCATTTTTTAATCTTTTAAATTTTTATTATTTGCACATGATTACATTCATTGTGCATAATTGGTATGTGTATGACACATCTCAAATCCCTTTTTTCCTTTCCACCCACCCTTTCTTCTGCCAGCATCAGATTCATTTATCTTATGTCCCTACAAATTTAATTATCATACAGATCAACAACCAGAGGAATAAGAGATATATTAACATATACATATATATATATATATGTATATACATGTCTTTAAATCCTTCAAAACGATGCCTCGAAGGAGAACAGCCTGGTTAAATGAGATTTCTAGGTTTTAATTTTCTGAAGAAATATCCATGCTGATTTCTGTAGTAGTTGTACCAATTTACTCTCCCAAGAAGCCTCCCACTGGCCCCAATACTCGGTACTGGTTGGTTTCTTGCTGATAGCCATTCATTCAGGAGTGAGGAAATATTTCTTTACAAATTTTTACTTTCCCAGCAAATGTGAGGCTCCTGAGTTTGATTCATAGTACCAAAAAAAATTTTTTTTAAATTTTTCACAACTCAGTCTATAGAGCTGAAGTGTAGTAGTATGTGTTTATTAACCTTGTACTTGGGAGGCTGAGACAGGAGGATTGTTACAAGTCGAAGGACAGCCTGAGCTCCCTGGTGAACTCAAAGCTAGGTCGAACACAAAACTCAAAACTCAAACAAACAAACAAAAAAAAAAACCCCTAACCTATATTCTCTAAATTTCACCAGAATTTCTTTTATGACTACAGTAAGTAGATACTAAAAGGACACCAGGTATTAGACCACTGCATGTAATAGTTATTAAAAGTCCACAAAGCTGGTAAAGAAAAAGGCTAGATTCATCAGAAGAAAATAGCATGTTTCCCTAATAACTCCTCGACTATTTCATGTATTCATTTTTTAAAAATTCAGATTAAAATTCCCCTTAACACTCCATTTAACACCAGGAGCTATCCCAGAAGAACACAAATTTCCTCTGACATTCATTCAGCTTGTAAAGGTGTTTCTCCCATGGAAAGACAGTGAATACTTACTTCTGGATTCCACTCAAGTAAGTCATCTTCTTCCTGAGTCCTAATGTCCACTTTAGTAGTGCAGCAGCTGCCAGGAGATGAATAAATACTTCTGCCCACCAGGTTCATATCAGCAAGCGCCTTCTCTTTCTTCCAAATAAGAAAACTTTCAGTAGAGTCTTAGAGTTGGGACAATATTAGGATTTAGCACATTCCCAACCCAGAAAGCAGGAGATAAGAATTTTGCTAAGATTCCTCTTTATAGCAGGATTAGGGGGCACCCTTATCTCCCAATTAAAACAGGAGAGGCAAACTAAGTGAGTCTCATTTCCCTGGAGCAAAATTAAAATATGTAGTTTGAGTTTGTCAAACTGTCAAAGGATGCAGAGGTTAAAAAGAGAAAAAGAAAGCAGACAATGGAATGTTTCATCATGAATCTATTCAAGAGAGACAAAAAGTTTGCTTTTACTTAAGATTCAAAATAGTCCTCAGTTCCAGAGACTCAGGCACATCTGATTATGTGCCACAAGAAACTGTCAATTTCCCAGACCAAATGCAGGTCTTATTGATGCATTAGGAAAAAATTTATAATCTCACTAAATCTGCAGGACTAAGTAGAATATTTTAAATTCTTATTATTTATTTCTTATTTTAATACTTATTTAATTTTGAAGCTATTTACTACTTTTTTATTTTGGCACAGTTAAGACATGTCAGTATTTTAAAATCTACCTGTACCTCAGCCTCCTTCTTACCTACGCCCCCATCAAGCCTAGCCACTCTAAATAATCAAGTCCAAATTCTTCTAAAAGTCTGTTTAAAAAACAGAGATAGTATTAGTTGAATTATATTAAGTGTCGTTTTAAAATAGACATAAAGTTCAAAAGCTAAAGTATAACAAGTTAACTGTAATCTACTAAAGGTTTTGAAGATGCTGTGTTTAAAAATATTCTAGCAGAAAGTTCAACCCAGGAAGAGAAGAAATCCCAGCAAACTCTATTTATTGTGTTAATGTACCATTTGTCTTCTGGGCAAGTGACGAAAGGTCATTTGTTCTTCATGGCAAGTGTTGAAAATAGTTTGCATTGAAGGTCTCACTTAAAGGAACAATGTGAAACCCCTCAGGCCTCAAGTGACCTTTCTATGCCAACACAGACGTCCAAATGTCTTAAAGAGGACAGCAGTGATGTCTGCACTCCGAGATTTTCAGTAACTTCAATTCTTTTGTCCTAAATGACTCTGATGGGGAAACTGGAATCATTTCCTCCTTGCTGATCAGTGTTTGTCCTCGTTCAACTCTCAGTACCAGGGATCACAGTGGAGCCTGTGCTGAGGAGAAGAGAGTTCCCAGTCTACATCTGCCAAGTGAGAGGGACAACAGGAGAGAGGCCCATGGTAAAATCTTGTTGGACAGAGGAGGATCTAACTGGGCTGTTAGGTCACCTAGGGCAATGTGTATGTCTTCTTCAAAAGGAAATGGGCATGAGGGAAAAAGAATAAAGAGAAAAGAAAAGAAGGCCTACAATTAAGTCTGGAGCTATTTCACTAGACAAAAAAATTCCAGTTTCCAAATAGCTAGGAGGTCACAGGAATTCTTGTCTCCAGATTATTCAGTAAAATTCAGAACGGTCAAGTGGTGCAAAGGTTGTTGTTTTAGACAATCTACCAATGAACATGACTCCATTTCCGGGTGACAAATCAGCCATACTCCCAAGGAGTACCAACACCTCTCTTCCCAATAAAGGGGAGTATGAAGGTTAATAATAGAGGGATGTGGGTGTTTGCTTTCTCTTCCACATTAGCTGAATTGATTTTTCCCCTCAGTCTTCACTAACCACACCTAGATTTTCCACCTAAGAAAAATAAGCCACGTACCCAGAGTATTTAGTGACTTTTAACGTGATGTATAAAGACAAGTAGTTCAAACTCCTTCAGTACTGCCCACTGAATAGAAGCTGTAGATGCTTCAACAGCAAAAGTCCTGGGCTAGCAGGTCTTTCTGAGTTGAGGGGAATTTCACACATTCAACAAGCTGTTTGGTCATACATGGGTGGGAAAATAAAGACATAGAACAGCTGCTGTAATGAAATGATAAGGCTCCCTTGATTCACGTGCTGTTGAGTTCTCTGGCTTTCTCTGGGTTCTCTAGTCTTTTGATATGTAAGCGAGAAAAGTACCTTGCTCATCTAGAACAGGTTCAGATTAGTGTGCGAACTTACACGAAGTTCTGAACTAAAGATAAGATTTCTTTCTTGGAATTGGACCCTCTGATTTCCCCCAAATCGATCCCAGGATAGATACTGTATATTCAATGACTAGGAAGGAGTAAAAAGGAAATAAATCACTTTTGTAGAACTTTTAACAATCTTTTCCTTCTGGTTATTATAAAGTAGGTTGGACTACTGTTCTTTTTCTTTTTTTTTTTTTTTCTTTTACAAAGTATTTTATTTAAAGTTGACCAGCAGTATCATGCAAGCACATTCTGAAACAGGTAGGAAGCCAGTGTGCCCAAGTGCGGCTACAAATCAAACAGCTATTTTTTCCACTTACACAGGAAAATTCAGGAAAGACTGGTAACATGGGCAGTTCACAGTTTCTTTTGGAAAGCTTTCATGGAAATTCAGGCTGTATTTGATACACACACCATATTTTTTTTTTAATGGTGTTGTGTGGGTGAGTTGGTGAACTCCAAAATCCATATAAATATCCAAAATGGACATGGAGAAACTCTCTCATTTCCTTTTTATTGTCTACTGCTCATTTGCTGTTACTGGAATGAGGATTCCTTCCTGCCTATTTTAACTTAAACATTCGTACCAACTTTCTCAAATACATGGCTAAAAGTGATATTACCCCTTCAAAAAAGATTTTTTTTAAAAAAAACAAAATACCAAAAGAGCTGCCACAATCAGAACAAGAGGTAAGACAGGCTTAACCTCATTCCTCTCATCCCAAAGCCAACCAAGATATACAAACCAACCCACCAACCAACCAAACAAACCCCCACATCTCTTCTTTTCGTTCTTTCTTCTGCATGCCAAGGCTGCAGCCTGGGTGGCAGCCATTCATGCTGGCGTGTGTACACTTCAAGTGAAGGAACTAGTTAATGGGGAAATTACAGATGACTCTGTATGCTGGGTTCTGTGATTTACATTTGTGGTAAAACCCAAGGCAACTGATCTGTAACTCTGACTTGAACTGAAGCCTCACATGGAAATTTTTCCTGCCTGTGGCACTACCTAAAACGCTTTCTGGGAAAGGCTCAAGAGCCCACACTAGTGTGAAGAGCCTTTGCCAGGGGGTTTTAACCTCCTTCATTATATTAGTCGTGATAGTCCTGAACATCTCTCCTGTACCTATGACCAAAACAACATTCAGTAGAGTCACAAGAAAGTATATTTTGATTTAAAAAAAAAAAAAAAAAAACGCTCCAAGGCTATGCAAAATGTTTCACTATAGGTTTTCAGTGTTAAAAAGTTTATCAGAATCAAACTTCTAAAAGTTGAGGGTACACAAAAGTCCTTTGAAGTACACAGTACCTAAAGCGCATTTGGTTGACCAATATAGACGATCATAAAGGACAAGGAGATACAGAGTTGACGAAGGGGAAAAGAAATGGATTATGAGATCCTGACAAACCCAAGAATCACATTTCAAATCCAAGGCCATTCACTTCAATGAAGACGCTTGGCCAAGTATGTCTTGGTTCAACAGAACTCGATTAACTATTCTTTATTCTCACTGGAATAAACTAAAAAACATGCTCTGCCTTTCTCTGCTATTAGGGATTTGCTGTTTCATATTCCTAGCAGAATGTTTTCAGGTAAAACATAAAGCAGCAGGTTGCCACATGCTCCAAATCTATCTGCTGAAAGAGGAACACAAGAACTTCGCCCTGTTTAATTGCTTCAAGCCACGGAAGTACAAACGGCTTTGGGGAAAGTGAAGACTACAAGCAGACACACACTCTTCCATTTTCATCCTGACTTCTAAAGCTTAGTAACTTCACTGAAACTAATCAAAAGAGGGAGGAGGCCCTGCCTGTGTGTCTCTCTCTCCTGTGCCTGTGAGTTTCATATGCTACAGATCGCTTAAAAATGGCTTCACAATTCCAAGACCAAGGGCAGGGCTACGAAAACTGAAAAGAGCTGTTGTTTTGATCAAAAACTCAGGTTATAAGAGGAATTGCGTATTGATTCATTTGCCTCATTCCCCCTATTTTCAAAGTCCCAATATAATCTCACATTTTTTATGAATCAGGGACAACTACTCTTGCTCACAGGAAATATTTGACCTAAAATAAAACAAATATCACACTATGGTATATTTATCTTGTGAAGTTTAGTAAATTTCAAGCATGGTAAATAAGGCAAGGAGAGGTTCCAGGACATAAAGTACAAGACCAATAATGAACATGAAATGGTGAAAAGTAATGATGTCACAGACTTCAGTAAAGCTGTTTTGAAAAGTCAATGACTCAATCCCCATAAGTACTAATAGAGAAAGAGAGTAGAGATATAATAAACACTTACAGCCATCTTATCACTGGCAAGTGACGCTAAGCAATGTTACCCTCGCCCAAATCACTTTCTTAGAGTCTCCAAGTGATACTTATATTCCTGTTCTTGATACTTCTGATGAAAATTGGCCTTTTATGAGAGAATAACGTGTCAAATAGTGTAGATTTATTGCTATACAGAAGGTTTCATGGTAAGTTTAAGATGTGAAATACAATGATCTAAAAAATCTTACGAAAGAATAGAGTTAAATGAGAATTAAAATATATCAGTTTGAGATGTGAAATTTTATATATTAAACTTTTAAGAAGGACTACAATTAAATAAGAAAATGCAGGGCCAGGGATTTAGCTCAGGGGTTCCAGCGCCTGTCTTGCAAGTGCAAGGACCCCGGGTTTGATCCCCGGTAACCACATACAACAATGCTGGATGTGGAAACTCACCCCAGCAGCAATCAGTACCACATACCACGGTACCAGACGTGGTAGCTCACGCCTGTAATCCCAGCACTCGGGAGGCAGAGGCAGGAGGATTGCTGGGCCAGCCTGAACTACAAACAAGACCCTGTCTCAAAAAAAAAAAAAAGAAAGAAAATGCAAATATATCAATGATGTGAACCTTCTGAGGATTTCTTCACCTGTTCTTCATTAAATACTTTTAACTGACACAAACCCACTTGATAATATAACATCATTTTTTCAAAATCCAAAACCCTTATCTACTTTACAAATCCTTTGGCCAAAACAATTTCAATTCTGTGAGCCTTGCCTACCTTAAAGCATCCAATAAATTATATTATTTGTCCACTCTAGGGGGTTTATTAATGGTGAGAAATAAATGTGATGATTTTCTTGTAATATGCAAATTTGAAAATTTTACTTAAAAAGGCAGTTTCACCAGTATTTAACACTGTCAAAATTACTAAAATCAAGGAAAGTTTTTTTTAAACTGTCACAGTGAAGAGAAGGCTAACAGATATATCAAATGTAATGTTGAATCCTGAATAGAACTTTTGGAACAAACAAACAAACAAAAAAAAAAAAAAACACTGAGGAAAAACTAAGGAAATCAGGATAAACAGTGAAATTTAGTTCATATTAATGTGTCCGGGACCAAGGACCTGGGATGTAGCTCAGCGGTACCACGCCTGCCTGGCAAGGGAAAGGTCCTGAGTTCAATCCTCAGTACAAAAAAAAAAAAATTTTTTTAATAAACATATATATATATTAATGTATCAATAATGGTTCATTCCTTGTAATGAATGACAGAAGAAACTCGATGTGGGGAACAAGAGAACTTTCAGAACTGAAATATTTCTCTCAAAACTCTAAAATGATGGGGCTGGGGATTTAGCTCAGTGATTCTGGCGCCTGTCTTGCAAGTGCAAGGACCCTGGTAACCACATACAATACTGGGCATGGAGACTCACGCCCAGCAGCAATCAGTACCACATACCACAGTGCCGGGCATGGTGGCTCACGCCTGTAATCCCAGCACTCAGGAGGCAGAGGCAGGAGGATTGCTGTGATGTGAGTTGGAGACTGAGCTCAGGGCCAGCCTGAACCACAAAGTGAGACCCTGTCTCAAAGAAAAAAAAAAACTCTAAAATGAAAAGCTTCTCTCTGCAGAGTGTCAGTAATGTTTTAATTTATTTTAAAAGCACAACCACTTGCATCAATTGATAACTTCCTCAGTTGCAGAACTGGATGACACAGAAGAATTAAAAATATATAGCTCTTTAGAAATAATAAAATCTATAGAGATTCCCCCACGTAAAATGAAAATAACTTCAGGATGTTCAGCCTTCAACAGAATAAAACTAGACTTAATTATGCTGATGTTTAAAACATATACACAGAGTGACTAAGTCAGGTAAAAGACTCCAGATCCTTTCCTTTGCCCTACAGCAGAGAGGACTAGGTGGGGTAATTGGAAAAATACAAATACCTTCTTCTCAATCTACAAAGTACCGTATATAAAAGCAGGATAATCATGGGCCAGGGAGTTAGCTCAGTGGTTCACCCAGCAGCAATAAGTACCACATACCACAGTGCCGGGCATGGTGGCTCATGCCTGTAATCCCAGCACTCGGGAGGCAGTGGCAGGAGGATTGCTGTGATGTGAGTTTGAGGCTGAGCCCAGGGCCAGCCTCATAAAGTGAGATCCTGTCTCAAAAAACCTAAAAATAAATAAATAAATAAACCTAAAAAAGAAAAAAAAAAAGATGGATAATCATAGGACAGAATGGATTTACTGCTCCCTGAAGATCTGGTGTCAAGGCAAAAAGCTGGAGGGTTTCCACGTGCAGGCCACCCAACAAACAGAGGAACAGGTAATCATATGCTTTTCCAAGTGCTCCACTTTTACTGTCTCATTTTATCCTTACAACCACAATTTGAGACTGGCAGCATGGGTTATTATCATCATACTTTATATGGAAAATCAAGAAGTACTGCAAAATATATCTGAAGTCAAAATATCAAAGTGGCTGAATTCCAGGACCATCCAACTCTCTCAAGCTTACCCGGGGCCTTAACTTTTACTCGAGTGTGATGGTTGTGTCAACACGAGAAAAAAAAAAAAGAGAAATCACCCAACTGAACTGGCTCAGTGTAGTTCTGGGTGTGGAGGACCCAAGCTATGGATCATTATTGCTGGAATGCGTGAAAGAGAAATGAAGAAGAGAGGTTTGCTTCTGTTTCCTTCGGAGGATTTCCAGTCTTCACTTTCACCTTGGACATCACTCCTGGCATTCAGCACAAATGCTTCAGCCTCCAGCATCAAACTTCCAGTGTCGGGGGCAGTTTCTTCTGCCTTCTGATGGGGACTCAGACGCGACACTACACAGAGCTCCAGGCCTTTGACTTGATTCCTCAGATTCCCAGTGTATAGACTGGCCTTTTGCACTTTCTACACCTGAATCTTGTGTGAGGCTATCGTAAACCGATCTGTAAATTTTTATCCATCTGTATACTTGTATTTGATCTGTATCTCTAGTAAACAGGGGTACACTGTGCTTTCAGGAAAAGAATTTTGTATACATCTTAATGTCTTGTGCTGTAATGCAATTTACCACATTGTAAGTAAACAGAAGTCTATGATGGGGGACTTCCAGTGCATCACAATGTCCTACAAAACATAACTACTAAATAAAATGAGACAGGATAATAATACAAGGCAAATTAATCCTCATTCTCTTTTCTATTATTTTTCTGTCAATTTAATATGAAAAAAATACCAATGCACAACACCAAAATAACCAATTATTTGCCTAAGTACTTATTTGCAAAACCTAACAAACTTATCTCCAAAGACATATGACCTGAGTGTCATTAGTGTTAGATTTGATTATTGAATGTTGTATCATTTTTGCCTTTCCAAGTTATTTCATTGTCTGATACCATGACAGTAGGCTAATCTACTTTTTAAAGGCACTTGTTAAAGTCCATCTTGGTATTAATGAATCACTGCTAAATTAAGGATATTAAGCTTAATTTAGTAACCACATACAATAATGCCAGGCATGGAGACTCGCCTGTAATTCCAGCACTTGAGAGGCAGAGGCAGAAAGATTGCTGAGTTCGAGGCTGAGTGCAGGACCAGCCTAAATTACAAAAGGAGACTCTGTGTCCAGAAAAGAAAACAAGAAAGTATTTCAGGTGGTGCAGTATACTTCATTATATATCAACATCCAAAACTAAAACATTTACTAGTATCTACCTATTAACAAAGGGAACCAGAAAAGGTGTATACTACAGAATGGTAATCAAAAGATCTCTAAAGATGAGGAGGATGTGGTAGGGCAAGGAACATGTACTATCAAACAAATTCCAAGGGTCCATTTTAAGCAATGGCAAAGACAAGGTTGGGATCTTTCCAAATGGTGTAATACATCACTACAGATTTTTATACCGCATTGAGAGAAATAACATGAATTCCTTAACTTCATTCTGACAGTAAATTTAGTTTAAAATGCCACAATTTAGCTAACCTATTAAAGAGAAAATGAATTTGAACTAGTCTAATCTCACAAGTAAAGAACGGTAGCCTCTATATTCCTTTACTGGGAGAGTTAGGTGACCTGTAATCCCAAAACTTTAATAACTACAACTTCTGCTCATTTTCAAGCAACTCCATCACAAGGGGGGAAAAAAAACAACTATAAAGAACAGTAATGTCTAAACATCAAAAGATTACTAAAAGTTTATTCAAACTTTCTGAAAAGGCAAACTTGAACTACAAATCCCCAGACACATGATTTGCCTCTGCCCTTTTTTCTGTTTTGACTACCCAAGAAGAACAACAATTAGAGAAAGTGTCATTCACTGTAGAATGGCATTTATAAATGTGAATTTTAAGAGTAAAGCCAAAAGACTCCTCTAGATTCTTCCTTATCATCCCCCAATCACCCAGCTTCATGCATATGTTTCAAGAAGTGAGAATTCCAGGTATTTGACTGTCTGGCTCAAGGCAGCTGAGCTGTGCAATTTCCAGGTAACTTATGTAATGTTACTGGGAGTAGCAGGAAAAAAACAAAACAACTGCATAAAAAGCCTCGGGGGATTTTTGTATTTGGCTGGTGAAAGTGTTCAGAATTATTTAAGAGTTGGAAAAGGAACAATAAACCACACCCTCCAAGGACTCCAGTCTGAATTCCACTGTTACTTTCTACTACAGTTTTCAATCCAAAATTTCAGTGTATTAATGATTAAAAAAAAAAAAAAAGGATCATCCAGAGAACACATTTATGTAATCTAAGCTTGCCTGAAATCAAACTTCTAAAACATAATTTGGTTATGATTATATAAGTTCTCCTGGCCTTGTCCCAATGTACAAAAGCTAATGTCCCCAGTATTCGTGTTTTCTACAAGCACCACTAAGCATGGAGTATGTGCCGACATTGAGCTGTCCTGGCCTTAGGACCAGACCAGAGGAACCTACTAGGAAGTGATCTCACCTATAACACAGTCACCAAGGACAGAGCTCTAATGAGGCTGCTGGGTATATTCACAAACTTATAAGTAAATTATACAATATGGTTTGATCAGGGCTAAAGACAGGCCATGATTTCTTTCATACATAATTTTATAGTTGAATCACTCATGGAAGAAAACTAGACCTATTGAGACTGTTATTCACCAAATAGCTGGCTCTCTCTTCTAAAAAGTACTTATTGAAAATATATTTCTCAGCTATCACTAAAAAGGCAGATGGTTATTTTTAAAAATTAATGTCTTCTGTTGTACTTTACTATCAACAGAAATAGCCCAAATTTCCAGGTAAAGTTGCCAAAGAGCTCAAGAGTTTACTTTCAAGAACCTTCTAACAGTGTCACTATGGACAGTCTCTGTCCTGGGGTTAGGGGACTTAATGACTGCCATGACGAGCATCATTCTCCATGTTTTACTAGCATAGTTTCCACTGAAACTCACGACAGATGAATGAGGAAAATAGTATTGCCATCACAAATGTACTGGAAAGGAGATGAAGGAGAGAGAAATTCAGTAGCTTTCCAAACAACGAGCAAGTCAGACACAGAGCAGGGATTCCAACCCTGATAAGCTGCCTGCCAAAGTCGCTCTGGTCCTAGTCCTTTCGCCACACTGTCCCTGCAGTATTAGACCCACGCTCTTTCTGTTTCTTTCTTCCTCAGACATCACGACCCTGGCCACCAGCAAGCAGGAGAAGTATGACCTTAAATCTTTCTGCGTCAGTAAAATATTAAATCTAAAATAAGAAATTTCAGAATGGCTCAAGCTGTCAACAATTTGACATCTACTGACTGCAGTGTATCTATGCATATAATGCCCACCCTAAATGACTTTGTAATCAACCACTTAAAAAGGATTATGCAAATCACTGGGATAAGGGGAACTGCAAAGAATCATTACACTTTTCTCCCTAAATCTTTACCAAGAGCTTGAACCAACAACCCACGTTTCCCCGGTCCACAGAGGCTGCATGGTCTGGTCTCTACCCAACCAACTCTTGGCTCCCTTGGCTCGCTAGGCTGCAGACATTTGGCGGCCTTCTTATTCTTGGAACTCACCAGTTTCTTCTGTCACAGGGCCCTTGTGTTTGCCTTATCTTACCCCGGATCTTCCTACGGCTGCTTATTCTTCACACTGGAGGCATGGCCTACAGCACCTTCCAAGAGGCGCTCTCCTCGACTCATTCTGTCTAACCTGGCTCACACTTCTCCTGGCCTTTACCCACATATCATTCTTTCAGAATTTTTTGACTGTATTCACAGAAAATATTACCATCAGAACTGAATTATTTTTAGATTTTATTTGCTCAGTTGTTTCTGTGGCCCTCTCCTCAGCCACATTCCAGAAGCCATGTTCTTTGGGCCATCAGTTTCCTCCCAGCTCCCAGGGTGCTGCCAGGCACGTAGGCGCTACATAAAACTTGTGGGGTGAAGAAACTACTATAGAGATTACTGGAAATTTCCTGCATCTCTTGGACAAGCAAAGTTTTACAAAGTGAAAGCAGTAGATATGATCTTTGAAAATGATGTGACAACTCAGAAAAGGTGGATGCTACAGCCCCTCCCAGAAAGGAAAAAACTTGAGCAAATGCATACAAGGGAGAAAACTACAAGGACGCATGTTCAAAAAAGAAAGGACCGTCCAGTCTAGACTGTGCGAATCCAGTGTGTCCAGGCTGAGTTCACATGAGCAATGTTTTGCAAGGTCAGAAGAAGAATTCCCTGGGCGGTGCGAAGGCCCAGAATGTCTCTGGCACATGAAAGGACATAGGGAAAGCCCAGCACTGGCAAGATTAAGGCCTGATCTAATAATCTAAGTGGAAGATACTAATCACTTCTTTAAATCCATCTGATAAAACGTGAAAAATCTGCCTGTTTTAAAACAGAAAACTCCCAAAAGAGAATAGGAAGAGAACCGCTATGAACTTCGTGCTGTTAACTATTGGAACACAAAGTACAATGCTCCGAAGTATAAAGTTGAACACAATGATGAAATTTCTTTCTCTAATATCAGTTCAAAAGCCCTTTGCAAAATAAACACAGATTTTATTCTATCAAACCAGCCAGTGTGAGTCATGTCTTTGGAAATGTGTCTCTGACATCCTCTCTCCATAGGCCTCAAATTCTTTGAGAAAATCAAGCAGATTAGTGGCCTGATGACAGGACAGAAGTCAGAACTCGAAATCCCAAATCCAGTTCTGCCACTGACACGCTGTCTGACAAGGAGCTTTATGTCATTTTTGTATTTGCAAAGTTCATTTCTATGATGAGTGTTTTATAAAGTAACAAACCAGTGGCTAAGAAGTACTGTAAGTCTTCACAATAATCACACATACACACGGAAACAAATACAGACTTTTAATAGAGTCCCCTAAGAAATATTCCTGCATTATCCCATGCCTATTATTTATTTCTCAATCAGGCAGAGAAAACAGAAACACAGGAAAGCACACACATGTGAGTGTGCGTGTGTCTTGGAAACAGTGGCTCCGTCTTTAAAAATTCTCAGATAACAAAAAATGAAAAAAAAAAAAAAAGAGTTTCTTTTCAAAAGACACGATGATGTAAACACAAGGAAGTTTAAAATAACACTTGTATAAACTGTTTGAATTGAAGAGAAAAAAAACATACCCCAAAAGAGTTTTGTCAGAATAAAAAGAAAACAAATCCCAAATCCTGACAGCGACATAAAAGCCAAATTCTCCCCCCTTCCTTTCATAATGGCTTTTCTATTGAGTTTCATTTTGACCTTTCATTACTTTCCCAACATTGAAGGATATTGCCTTTCAAAACTCTCCATTTCTCTGCCGGTTGTACCATTATTCCTTCATCCATTGTTGAGAGTTCTTAGCTACCGCTGTTCCAATGCGAAATGCACAACCTTTGGTTTCTCCCAAACAAATACAAACCAGCATTTTTACACACTTTCCACTTTTAAATTCATACCTTGTGTAAAAAGAAAGATAATCAGAAAGCCATAAACATGTGAAGAATCAGAAAAGAGAATGGCTGAGTATCTGTTTGCTAGAACAGAAACAACTGTTCCTATAATCAATCCTTAGCTGGTGTACCCTTCCCCCTCCCGGTGGCAACAGGATGTGCTGTGTATCCCTGACTCGAACAGCCCACATTCATTAGTCAGAGCCGGGAGGGGGACAACTGCATGATCTGATTGATAAAAGTTTCATTGCAAATTAGCCCATCTCTTTGATGAAAACAAGCAAGGCAGAGACTGTACCGTAATTTTAGCCTCATAAATTAGGCAACCAGACAAACACTAAACAGAGCCTGCCAGAAGAGGGGCAAACTAATTTAATTAATTCATACACAGCACCTCATTAAGAGCAGTTTTAGCACTAAGGTTGTGATCTTGTTGAGTCTGCATTATTTTTCACAAAGATGCTCACTCAGTTGTCAGGGAGGAGGAATAAGGAAAAGACAGGTGGCACACACGTGTGCACTACTTCAGCTGCGACAGTCAGTGCAGGAAAAGTGACCCGAGTGAGTGCTTCTTACATGGCAAATACGAATGCACAAGACTTTTCAGAGAAGTGTCGAGTTTGACAGACAGGCTCCTGCTTTTGCTTTTGCTTTTGGTGACATGTTTCATACTTTCAAGGGGTAACAAAAACAAATCATTTCCTCACTGGCACAGTGTAATTCTTAGTCAACACAGCAAAGGGAAAAGAACGGAAAATGTATTGTTCGTGAAAAGTAAAGACAGTTCCAAGTGCTTCTAGGTCATCTTGGGAAGAGACAGATGTAATGCTTTCCGGTCTCTTTACATCCTGAAAGGAACACACCGCCTCCCATGGATTCCTGAGCTCCAATGCCTGGAATCACCCTTCTTGGCTGCAACACCTCTGAACACTTCGATTTACTCACTACTTCTTGTTTTTTGTGTAAGCTTCTAAAAATCACAAGTCTTTTTTAAACACTCAAGAAGATTCTAGTTTCTAAATAATGTTCTCAGGTAAGACTTTGAGTTCTACACATTCTCAATGGTGTGTTGCTGATACAAAGGGAAGTCTTGAAGAAACAGCTGATTGCTCTATGGGGGAGAGAAAAGAAGAGTTGAGCCTTCACATATTTTAGGGCCAAAAAATAAGGACACAGGTCAATCTGAAAGGTTCCCAGTGACAAAAAAGGAAACCATTTAAGCAATTAAGTAATACAATATTAGATCATAAGCTATAAAATTAAATGTGAATCCACACTGATAGAATTAATCAAATTTACTGATGACAAAAATCAATCGTTGGATGTATCAATCAATCAAAGGGGAGAAACAATTTTCATTACAGAAAAATTCCACATAAATACAAAAAACACAAAAGCATCATTAGAAGATTGTAATAATGACTGATGTAAACAAGATCTATTAATGGATACTAAAATCAAGGTGCAGAAGTTCAAGAAGAAAGAAGTTTGTATAGTCTCATAGTATTTACACCACGATACTTCTTACTTCAGTGAGGAAAAAGAGCTAACTTACACTAGAGAAAGACAGCAGACAGCACCTCAACCACCGGTTCAAGACTAGCTGCCTCTGTGAGAACGTACTGCTTTGTCTGATACAGTCCCCTCCAAATATCATGACTTCTAATCTATTCTGGCACAAATGTATATTCCCCGTCTCACTATGAGAAAGTAAACTCATGTAGAGAGACGTTCTGCAGAAGAACTGACCACCACTGATCTAGACTGTCAAGGTCATCAAGGCAAGGAAGGTATGAAGAAGCACCAGTTACAGGAGAGACAAAAGAGATTTTGACTTCTGACTTCTATATAGGATTCTGAATTTATCCTAAGTCACAAAAATAAAAGTATTAGGAAAACTGTTGAAATTATAGCATAGTCTATATCTAGTAATAATGCAGTATCACGCTAATTTCCTGATATTAATTACTGTAATATGGTTATATAAATTGTTAAAAAAATTGACAGAAGCTGGGTAAAAGGTAAAAATAAATTCATTTTTCTGTAACTTGCTGTAAGTCTAAAATCCTGTCAAAATATTCTTAAAATGTATAAGTTAAAAAGCAGAGAGGATAGTTTGAGGGACTCTAGTAGGAGGTTGAAAAAACTCAACTCTAGGAAAACCACAGTCTAAGTGATCAGTCATCTAGACTAAATAAACATTTTAAAATTCTCAGGTTAGAAATTCAAAGTTCTTTCCAATCAAATTACAGGGGAGTATAAAGTCATTATTTTACTTTCTTAACCACAGGACCTTGTAGCTTTGTTTTATATATATATATATATATATATATATATATATATATATCATTTTAATATAATTAATAATTACTCCAATTTGGCTACTGTTCTTACAGACATATTTCAAGCATTACTATAGAATTTAATAATATCAACACTTGGTTCTTTCAACTAGGAACTTTCCAGATGCTAAGCATGTCAACAGTTTTACTTGTGCTTATTTTTACAGAATTAAACATTCTTTTAAATGTGAGCCTTAGCAAAAACTAACAACTTGGAAATAACGTCCTCAAAGTATAATGGCGAACATTTAAAAAGTTTTTAAATTAAAGGTCACACAAGGGCTTTTTCACTTAAATCTATACCTACTGCACAATTAGATTTATTATGTGTAAAAGTACCCATCAACAAAATGTGGAAATACAACAGTAACTAGGAAATATTACCCAAAAAACAAATAAACAGAAGGTCATATAGAAATATAAACACATCTCTTTCATGACAATCCTAAAATTTAAAGCATGTGCACATCATTTCCAAAATATTCACTGTTTCTGAAATCAACACCAAAGGCCAAAAAAAGCAGACAGCTTTATAAATAACTTTTAGACATAAACATGAAAATAGAACCTGTTCTTCTCCATTTCGCTCCCAATAGGCAAGGATACAAATTTTAACTCATATTCTTTTAAAATAAAACCTAATCTTCTCTGAGTTCATATTAACTCTGATGAATGGATTAAAAAAATCTAGAACACTGAGCCTCAACCTAATTCCAAGGAGGCACAATTACAGCATTTCCAACCAACCTTTTTTTTCATGTTGTGTCTGAGATAAAAAGAGGTGCAGGTAAAGGGAAACATACATCACAGTTATTTCAAGTATTACTTCTCATGGGGTAGAGGCATGGAGGGGAGGCAATACACACTAAGGAGAAACTAAAACTTGAGAATTTTTGTGGACGTCTTGAGGTTTACGTGACAACAGTTTAAAGTCAAACAGGTTTTTTTTTTTTTTTAGGTTTTTTGAGACAGGGTCTCACTTTTGTGGTTCAGGCTGGCACTGAGCCCAGCCTCAAATTCACAGCAATCCTCCTACCTCTGCCTCCCAAATGCTGGGATGACAGGTGTGAGCCACCATGCCCGGCACTGTGGTATGTGGTACTGGTTGCTGCTGGGCATGAGTCTCCACACCCAGTATGGTATGTGGTTACCAGGGATCAAACGCAGGCCCTTGTGCCTGCAAGACAGGTGCCGGAACCACTGAGCTAACTCCCCGGCCCCAAGTCAAACAGTTTTAAGATTTGATTGTGTTGTAACTTTATAGCTAAATTTGGACAAGGCCAGGCCATCCCACTGTGCCCTATATCTTCTTATTCATTTTGTTGTTGTTGAAGATTCAGAAATAATGGCTCCATCTTCTAAGTCAGATGAATGTCTGTATGATATCAGTCCCAGGTTCAACAGAACTGGAGCCGAAAGCTTACACATGAATCTTGGGTTATGTCCGGAACAAAGACAGAAGCCAAAGAAACAGGAGAGAAAGTGAAGTGGAAGCTTGTTGAAGGAACACACAATCACTATAAAAGAACAGATGCGACAGGAATTCAAAATAAGAAAAAGGCACTGGTTTCTTAAACAACTGAAAAAATGGAACTTCTTTTGAATATGTCCATATTTAGCCATAAGGATGACAAACTCAACCATAAGAATTTGTAAACAAACCCAAGGAACACAGGTGCTCTGAAAACAAAGTACTATTCACAGTGTCACAACAATGTTGCACAGCTAACTTTGTCTATACCTGAAGCAATCAACCAGCCAAGTGGAGCAAAGAGCGCTTCTCCTCATTTTACAAACAATACACAACTTCACAAATCCTCAAGTGCATGAGTTCATAAAATTTTTTTTAAAAAACTGATTTTATTGGTACATTTTATATACACATCATGATCACAATCTACACTGAAAATCTGTACTAGTACATGATGTGACTTAATACTCATTTTTTCCCATTCCCCTGCCCACCCTAACCCCCTGGTCCCTTGTATACATAAGCTTTGTTTCCTTTTCTTTAACCATCAAATGTTCTTTTTTCCCTTCTTTACTTACTCCCAAATTTTCTTAAAAATACTATTTAATGATCCTGCCTTGCTTGCCTTACTTAATAATTTCAAGCCCATATCTGAAAGGCTAGATGTGTGTGTGTGTGTGTGTGTGTGTGTGTATGCACGCGCATATGTGTCTGAATGTGTGTACGTGTATATGCGGTCATGTGCTTTTGTGTGTTCGTACAGCAAAGCCACACTGGCAAGCCAAGGACAGGTAATGTCTCTTCCAAACACACACTGCTATATTAATAGATATTTCTCCCTTCCCTTTCTTTTTCATCTCTTTCACACACGTGAAGTACACATTCATGTGAAGTACACATTTCTGCACTTTTTTCTAAGCATTTCAAACATATTACTCTATTTATTCTGCAAAAGAACACTGTAAGGTTAGTTCAATCATAACAACCCCCATTTTACACATGAGTAATTAACCCACAATAAATGGCGATGCTGAGACTGAACTTTTTAAGTTTTGGTTTTATGTCCTGTAGTCTTAAACCTGTAGTGTCTTTTTGTTAGTTTGGGGAATTTCTAGATGCTATCTATGGTACCAACACATGACTCATTTAACTCAACAGAAATAAAAAACACTAACAGCTCTGCCCTGTTCTCTGTGTCATAAAAGCCTCCACAGGAGTCCCCAGAGCTCTGAGCCAAGAGCCTTCAACTCCCTGGCACTCGCTGCTGGGCCTATATACCCCCTGCCCCCCAAGGACTGAGGCGCCCGCCTAGGTCTGAGTTAATGTGGTTTCTTTCTTATCTATTCTGTTTAGTTTCTAAGGACAATTAAAGTAAGATATTTCACGAGAAAATGAAGAGCTAGTTACTATTCTTTGGACACATTAGATCTGATTTGCTGGGTTTTTGTTTTTGGTTTTTTTTTTAAAGCTGAAGTGTTACATACAGTAGTTTATTACAAGCACTGAACACGTAAAATCTGTTCCTTAAGCGTGTGTCATATTTCACATGCAAGTGGAAGGATATAAAATTGGGGTTTGTTAGAATGCTACTCTACAGTACATATCTCTGACTCATTATGAGGAATCAGGATTCATTTTGCTATGTGTACAAAGTTGACCTAATAATCAAATCACAAGGCGGGCTGATGCTTCCAAAATTCCGTATGAGCAAAACTGTTTTATTCGTGCTATGTGGGGAAAAGTAAGGGCCTCTGAGGGGTACTGAATACCTTTAAGAATTTGATAAGACCTATGGTTTCTTTCTGCCGAAATGAAAAAATACACAGACCTAAAATTTTATACACAATTTCATGGAATCTATAAAATTCTTAAAGCTATCCATAACTTCGGTTTAACGACCTCCATTCAAGGAGTAAATAGAATGCAAGAAGCCTATACCTTTAAAGGTATACTTAAAAGGACTACATTTCTAAGGTCATATGTCCATCAAGGACCACTACAGTTTAGACATAATTTTTATTAATAATGATTTCATTAGGGCAATGCCCCAAATCTAGCCTTATATGATACTTTTTTGGACTTTTATCTTAATTCAAATTGCTATAACAAATTAAGAGTACACTGGTTGGCTGAAACAATAAATGCTGTGTCTCACAGTTCTAGATCACCACTTCGAGATCAGGCTACCAGCAGGGTTTTGTTCCAGCTCTGGCCAGCACCCTCTTCCGGGCCTCACAATGCCAACTCCCACTGTTCCTCACATGGGGAAGGAAGTGGAGCAAAATCTCAATACTGAAGTCAGAAATTCATAGTACCTTTCCTTCTCCTAGAATCAATATTTGAAAGTTATAATAATTTGTTTTTTAAGTTTCACTACGCGATACAGAACAGGCAGCCATAAGCTGTGGTATTATACATCTGACAGGGAATGTGACACAAGGGTGGAAATTTGATTTGAGAAACAGAATGACATCGTCAGAGCCTGGCAAGCATGTGAGTAGGAAGGGCAGGCAGCACACAATGCAGAACCAGGTCACAGTCAGATGTAGGAAACTGGGTGGTTTTGTTAGTTTGTTTGTCTGATTCTCTATTTGTGTGTGTGTGTGTGTGTGTGTGTGTGTGTGTGCGCGCGCGCGTGTGTGTGCAAGTGCACATATGTAGTGCTAGGGACAGAACCCAGGGCCTCATGCATGTCAAACGAGCACTCTTATCACTGACCTATACCTCTAGCCCTTCAGCAGGGATTGAAGCAGAGACCAATACAGTTAAGATTTCCTCTCTGGTCTGGACCATCGCTCTACAAGCCCTGTGAAGGGTGGATTTTAGGAAAACTGCAGGAAGAAGAGAAAGCCTGGAAAATAAAGCCCAATTAGGAGTCTAACTGAAAACCCACAGGCAATTTGATAAAGAGAGGGGAGCAGGATTAAGGTGGAGGGGACAGGAAGTTGTCACTGGAAGGGAAACTAAGGAAAGGAATCAGCAGTGACTTTCTATTCTCGGATGGTATCACTAAATGACTTGGGCACTGAGATACAGAATGCAGGAAGAAAAGCAGACATTGAAGACAAGGTGAGAGGAAAAAGTTGACTGAGTCTATGTTAAGCAAGTCAAGTCTGTGGTTCCCATGGCTCATCTAACTTGATGTGAATCTACAGCCCAAGGCATCAATCAAAACGAGGGTTCTCGAATCGAGAATCTTCCATTATCAGCAGCAGCTGGGGCACCAAAATGGAAAAGGATCACTCACCCCATGGCCCAGTGGCTGCATCTGGCATTACGTGGTTTCTAGCATGGTGTAGGCTTTATAAAAAGTACTAAATAAAAACGTTGAGATCTTCCAAAGCAAAAATGAAGAGGGCAGAGAACAGAGGACTGAGGGCAGACCTCTGAAGCCTCAATGCCAAGGAGTACAAGTCTAATGAGACCCCCTGAAGGAAATTAGTAACGAAGCTCAGACGACAAGCGAGCAAAAACCATACAGCCACAGAAAAGGAGAGAACACAGAATGTCAAGAAAAGGTGAGGGAGCCATAGGGTCAAATACAGGAAACGAGGAAAGCAAAATTGGAAATTGGCCCTTCGTTGGCCAAAATGACGTACCTAGTGATCTTAGCCTTTCCACCAAAACTCCGAGGCAAGTGACCTACTTTGCTCACCCTAAAAATAAAGACAAGTAGCAGCATGGTGGCCAGTCAGTAGACAATACCACTATTTGTGTGACCATGACCATGTCATTTAACCTTTCTATTCTTTCCTTACTCTTAAAAATGAAGCATATGAACTACATTATCTGTAAGGTTACATTGAATTCTAAAATTCTGCAAAAGCAAATGCTTTGGTTTAAAGTGTTCCTAAGATAGTAAGAATCAAGTATCCACTTTGAGATCCCTTATGTTTTATGCTGGACTTCTGGTCTACCCAATTTCTTTCAATTGCTTCATCCTCTATTTCTCTCCCATCTTTTTTCCCTATAGCGGTTTCTAAATTGCTTCGGGGTGAAACTGATCAACATTTTACGAACACAAAAATGACCATGACATTTATGCTAACTAAAAAAGAGGACAGAGAAAGATACCATGCTCAGACATTATTTGTGCCACAAATTTACAGATATAATACTAATAAATGAATTCCTAAAACTTCCCTTAGGTCTAAAAAATATTAATAGCAATAGACACAGTGCCACCAATACACTACACAGGCATAAAAACACATGGCACTTTACCTTGTCAAACAATAAATCTTACATTCTCAATGATATTTTTATTAATAAATAGTGAAGTCAACCACAAACTATAGTAAAAATTATTTAACTTATTTTCACTTAATCTGTAGTAATGGATTCACAAACCATTTTAAAAACAAACAAAGAAGCATGTATTCTGGATAATTTTTAATATGTACTATCTCATAAAAGTTACTTTTAGGGAGCCAGAGAGTTAGCTCAATGGTTCCGGTGCCTGTCTTGCAGGTGCAAGGGCCTGGGTTCGATTCCCCGGTAACCACATAACAATACTGGGTGTGGAGACCCACACCCAGCAGCAACCAGTACCACATACCACCCTGCCGGGCATGGTGGCTCACGCCTGTAATCCCAGCACTCGGGAGGCAGAGGAAGGAGGATTGTGATGTGAGTTTGAGGCTGAGCTCAGCACCAACCTGAACCACAAAAGCGAGACCCTGTCTCAAAAAACCTAAAAAAAAAGTTACTTTTAGGAGACTGAAATCACTTTTCTCAAATTTATCTCACAATCAAGTAGCTACAGAAACAAGTGTATATTCATACTCAAAACAGTCATTTGTTCATCTTGCTATCTGAAATCAACACATAGGTGAGCAGTGTGTTTTGGAAGTAATTACAGCACATACAATGAAGCTATGAAAAGTAACGGGCTGATGCACACAAGGATGATGGAGTAGATAAACATGTATCAGCTGACCAGAGTAGATGATTTACATATGGCAGAGGTTTTTCACTGAGGTCTGTTTCTCTATAACTCAATCAACTGAGGCCAATTGTCAAATTTTTAATGATCTTAAGAGTTTTGCCCCAAATGCTGATTAAGACAAACCAAATTAAACACCTACAGGAGGGCTCATTATACAGGCAGGAAGAGAATAACCAGACAGGAAGTACAGACCAGGTAGATAAGCAAATGGGATGCAGATCACTAGCACCAGAAGTTGGGCGGTTAAATTATCAGAAACACATGTACCAGTATTTTGAAAATACATGTCTGGGCCACAGCCCTGGAAATTCTGACAGAGCCTGAATTTTTAACAATTCATAGGTGATTCTGATGATCAGCCAGGATTGAAATCAAGAGTTGGAGGAGATGGGGATTTAGCTCAAGTGGTACCGCACCTACCTTAGAAGCACAAGGGCTGGAGTTTGATCCCCAGTACAGGGGGGGTTCTAAGGCATGAGATGAAAGACTAAAGAGGGAACATCTGATAGGTCCCAGCATGATTTTGAGGCAAGGATCTGGTCCCAACAAAAATTTCTTACACACACAGGCAAGGATCTATGTGTGGAGTAGGCCCCAGGATTGCAGTACCCAGAGCGGACAGCAAGCAAGTGTTCCTGCCTGCTGGGGAGGATGGATAAGGGAAGTGAAGCCAAGGAGCCCGAAGGCATGCCTTTTACTTTCACAGTCACACAAATCTTAGCCAGTTACAACGAACCACTTCGTATGTCAGTGTATTGCCCCACCCTGGCACAGAGAGGAATCCTGTAGGATCAGAGAATGAAACACATAGCTTATTACCTTCAAATATACAGAAGACATGCAATAAATTACAACAAACACTTTTTTGCAAGCAATTTCCAAACCATTCCCTCTACCCCTGCCTTCCATTTATCCTCTCCCTTGAGTCACATGAACTAGAGGAACTGTTACTCTTTTCATTTCCACTTTCAAGTATCTTAATTTTCTAAATTCATAAAGTCATATGGTTTTTAATTTTCTAAGTAACTACATGACAATTTAGTAGTATCTTCACCTTCAGGTTAACCTACTCAGGCTGCCTTCTCCACAGAACCCAAGGTTCCACACTTACGTTAATTAAAGACAACTTAAATGCCATTAGCATAAGAAATCTCTGATCAGGAAGTGCCCCAAATGCTCGGTCAACTCAAACTGCATCAATTTGTTTCTCAAGATAAATACATTTTTAATTATTCATGAGTTTGATTTTCAAAATCTTCATGAAGAAAATCCAGCATTTATGGAGCACCTCTGATGTATCTTCCTGGTTTTTATTATAAATCTTAGAAACTTCAATGTAAACTTAGGAGTGTTCTCAATAACAGCAGTACATCATCACAGCAATGTATTTTACATGATAATCCATTACTCAGATTAAATCCAATATGAAGGCAATTGTTGTCAAAAATAATGACATGCCACTATGTAAACCTGTATCTCAGTCACATATGAACATAAGTAACAGAATCCTAAGAAGAAAATTGTACATTCTTAAAGGTCTTCAGCAAAGAACTCCAGCAGGATGGCCTATCTCTCTGAAAGGAATTCTGAAGCCTGAATGAACTCCAGGAAAAGTGATTCTCTCCACGCTTAGATCAGCCCGGTTTAAGAGTATCCTAAAATGCAGATACCTACTTTACCTACAACAGGGGGAATGACAATCTACATCATTCAGTGGATGCTGATAACACTGTCACCAACTCTAAATTCTTCTTAAATTAAGCCAAGAATACTGTCTCCATCCCTGCCATTTACCAGAAGTTTAACGACTGACTCTCATTCTATTTCCAAAGTTCAATAAAACTAAAAATATACTTAAGGCTCAGCTCTAACACCTTTAATTTAATGAAGACAACATGGATCTATGTTTCATTCCTCCCCCTTTTCCATCCTGACACACAGTCTGCCTTTTGTATAGTTCCAAAGGAGAAGCAGAACACAGTACAATGCAAAAGAGCTATCAATCCACTGCAAGGCCAGACTGCAATCTGAACTAATTTAGTTTCCCTTATTAAGTTCCTTAGTTAAGTAAGCTGCTTCCTAAACAGCATTACTTGGACAAATCAGCAATCATTCCAGAACTAAATTTACGCATCTGTAAAATAAAGAACTTCATAATAATATTACTCAGGTCTCTTCAAAAATCCAACATTCTATTCTATAAAATCATCTCAACCTTTAAATAGAAGGTGTTCATCAAAACAAAGTCTTCTATATGAATTTGACAGAAAAAATATGCAGTAGGCCTAGTCAGGTTAATTTGAGTAACAATAAGGAATGATCCTTTGAGATACTCAGAATCCAGCAGGATTCTAATGTAGCCCAGGTTAGCCTCAAACTCATAGCAATCCTTCTGCCTCTGCCCTCCTAAATGCTGGGATTACAGGGATATATCACCCTGCTCAGCCAACAGGGTTTTTTCTTATGCCAGGTGAAGTGAAATTCAGTTCAGAGAATCATACCATATTTAGACTTCCATATTTAACTCTAGACAAAGGCAAGAATTGTTGACTTAGCAAGTAAAACTACCTTTATATAACTAAGTAGGATTTTCTTTGTAACAAGGGAGAAGCATAACCCTAGGGATATCTCCAATTGTCTACTCTTTACTTGTCCAACAATCTACAGGTCAAATTCAGACCATGATGATTATTTACATAGTTTTGTATTTTTATGGAAACATCACAAGAAAATTTGTAAGAAAAATCCCAGAGCCTCACCCCACTATGACTTTAATGATAGTCTCCAGAACTGCCACTTTATTTGATCTGTTAAAACACACACATGCGCACGCACACACACACACACACACACACACACACACACACACACACACACACACACACACACTCTCATGGGCATACAATTTCCTCCAAGGTAAATCTCTCTTTTCTTTTCAATTTGTCATGACAAGTGTTTTAAAGACAGGAAGCTTTGGGAGGCTGGGGATTTAGCTCAGTGGTTCCAGCGCCTGTCTTGCAAGCACAAGGGCCTGGATTCGATCCTCGGTAACCACATACAATACTGGGCGTGGAGACTTACGTCCAGCAGCAACCAGTACCACATACTACAGTGCCAGGCGTGGTGGCTCAGGCCTGTAACCCCAGCACTCGGGAGGCAGAGGCAGGAGGATTGCTGTGATGTGAGTTGGAGGCTGAGCTCAGGGCCAGCCTGAACTACAAAGTGAGACCCTGTCTCAAAAAACCAAAAAAAAAAAAAAAAGAAGCTAGGATTGGAGATCCCATTTGACCCAGCCATCGCTCTGCTAGGTATACACACAAAAGAATTAAAAGACTCTTATCACAGTGACATATGTGCACCCATGTTTATAGCAACTCAGTTTGTGATTGCTAAATCTTGGAAACAACCCAATGTCCATCAACTGGAGACTGGATAAAAAAGCTGTGGTTCTTCTACAGAACGGAGTATTACTCTGCCATAAAAATGATAAATTTGAATCATTTATACTTAAATGGACATATCTTGAGGATATCCTCATAAGTGAAATAAATAGGTCACAGATAAGTAAATATCGCATCTTTTCTCTGATGTAAGAAAATAAAGATATAAATGAGTTCCAGAATTGTATGTTATATATTGTGAAATAGAAAATACTCAAAGTGAAATAGGGTGAAGGGGGAAAAATAATGAGATTATAACAAAAAAGAAAGGAAACAAAGTTTATGTATATAGGGGGGTGGGGGTGGTAGGGTGGGTAGGGCTATGGGAAAAAATGAGAATTAAGTTGTGTCATATACTGGTACAAATTTTCATTGTTGAGTGTAATCATGATGTGTATATGTAATGTACCAATAAAGATTTCAATAAATAAATGAATAAATAAAGTGCAGGTCCCCACTTCCAGACTGTTTGGATTTAAAATTTGGTTCTGCCACACATTATCTGTGGAACTTCTGAAAAACTTACTGGCACTTTTGAGCCAGTTTTCAAATTGGTAAAATTAGATTTGTCGGATTAGTGAAAAGATTTAAATTACTTTGGACATTTACAGTTTTAATGTAGTGCCTTGCATATGGTAACACTAATACCTAATACTAATAGCTTACCTGATATTGCTCACATAACACGAGACTTTGATCGTTTTGATGTATTAGGTGCGGACTACGAAGTCAGCAATCCTGGTTATAATCCCCATTCAGCACTGCCCAACATACGCTATTGCCTCTTGTAGAACTAAATGAGATTATTCCAGTACAACTGTGTAATAAATGCATCATAAAACAATAAAGCACAATTTTTATAAACAAAGAATTTACTTAACAACTCACCTAAACTACTAAATTCATCACCTTACATTTTCAAGGTAGACATTCTGCTCAAAAACTACCTGTAATACACTTTCCAGGATTTTTTTCTCCCAACTCTAAAAAAAATTAGGAGTGTAAAATTGTTCAACTGCATCTGTACAACTTTGAGCAAGTTCCTGCGCACCCTCAGATATCCACTGATATAATGTTAGTTTGAGACTGCAAATTGGAATTCATTCTTGGGGTTAAACATGTCCTTACTCTTGACCCAACTGTAGGCTCGCATTTCCACTTCGGTATGCTGAATGTCCACTTTCCAGTTTGGCATCAAAACAGGGTTTGAGTAGTACTTCCTTGGTCAAGTCAATTATTAATTTTATAGCCTAGTGTTATCAGAGAACATTTTTGAAAGCAACAACTTCCCTCACTGTGGGTACTTGCAATGCAAACAGGAGTAGAGGCACGTGACAGGTTCTCAATCAGTATTTGTAGTATGAGTATAAGGAGAGAAGGGCCACAGTCACTCCTCATGTGTCTTAACAGCACTGGCTAGGCTACCCTTTCTTCCCCCTTTGTACCCCTTTAAATTCTGAGCTTATCAAAGCACTCCTGATATAGTTACACTTTTATTTAGCTTCTTTTCTTTCTCAGCAGGATTATTCTCAATTATAGAGTCAGAATTACAATTTTAGAGCATCTCAGTTTTCATGAGCTATATTTCTTCTTTATAATCTCTGTAC
>PVIR01021682.1:0-29125 GCA_004026965.1 Petromus typicus
TGTGTGTGTGTGTGTGCGTGTGTGTGCATGTGTGTGCACGCATGTGTGTACACTAGGGTATGCACAAAAGTTTTGGAAGATGATGGAAGTATTTATTAATTTGTTATGTGTGTGGTACTGGGAACTGAACCCAGGGGGGCTCTACACTGAGCTTCATCCCAGACCCTCCTTAATTTTTTTGAGATATTCCCCCTAAACTCCCCAAGGCTTGCCTTAAACTTGAAACTCTGTCTCAGCCTCCCAAGTAGCTGAGATTGGTGTTACTTCCTTGATTGACCTTATGTTTTCACAAATGTGTGCTTACATTAAGAATCACTGAAGCTGGACGTGGTGGCTCATGCCTATAATCACAGCACTTGTTTGAGGCTAGCCTGGGCTACATAGCAAGTTCCAGGCAAGCCTGAACTACAAAGTGAGACCCTGTCTTAAAGACAAAAAACTTCAAAAAGTACACCCCAAAACAAAAAACAAGAATCATTAATTTATAGGCTTTAAATATGTGTAGTTAATTATAGGCTGTGTAAACCACAATTAAGATGATTTAAAAGGAATAAATGATACTAGATTAAAGTATTAATTCAGTCGTGATCACGCAGCGATTCCAGTCTGACCCAGAATAAGGCTAGAACATACATAGTTATGTTACTGTGTCTCAGTCAAACTTCTGGCTTTCAGACCCCCTGCCTCAGCTCCTCAAGCAGCCAGGAGTACAGCTGTGTACCACCACGGCCATCTCTGACCTTCTAGAAGCTCCCTAGGTGACTCTACTCTGTATCTGGGAGTTGACAATCACCACCACGCTGAGCTTCACTTTATTGCTGAACTTCAGAATTTTCTAGGAGTTTTCAGTCCCAGGAACTATGGACCAGAGCTCCTTTATTTTTCCTTAGATCAAAGTAGGGGAAGAGTATCCCACTTATTTTTAAAAATTAGTTTAAATTAGCAAGTAAAAATTATATATATTTATAAGATACAATGTGATGTTACAGTGCACACGCTTGTCATATACATGGTCAAATCAAGCTAATTAACATTCCATCACCTTAAAAACATAACACTTAATATCCACTGTTTTGAAAAATACATTATATGGTAATTAACTATAATCACCCTGCTGTGCAATAGATCCTGGAACTTATTACTTCTGTCTAACTGAAACGCCCTACCCTGTGACCAACTACTGCAGCAGCTCCTGGTCATCTCCATGCTCTGCAGAACTTCTGGGAATTCTATTTTCTCCAAGATTGTGTAGGATCTGTCTTGCTGTGTCTGGCCTGTTTCACCAAGTGTGACGTTCTCTAGTTCGTCGGCATAGTCTTAACGATGCCGCTCCTCCTCTGAGATGGCTGTGTAGCATTTCACCCTGTAGTTCAGCTGTTCATTGTTCTGAGTGCCCTGGCCACTTCCAAGTCTGGCCGCACTGACAGCCACGCGGACCCTACTAGTTTCAGCCCTTGGACGTACACTGGGGTACACACGACTGTCCCTGTCTTTCTCAGAACCCAGCTCCTGGGAAATAATGTGCTTATTACTGTTTAGTGAAAAGAATTAGACAGGGCCAAGGATTTAGCTCAGGGGTTCTGGCGCCTGTCTTGCAAGCCCAAGGGCCCAATCCCTGTAACCACATATAATAATACAGGGCATAGTGACTCACGCCCACTAGCAATCAGTGCCACGTACCACAGTGCTGCGTGTGGTGGCTCATGCCTGTCATCCCAGCACTCGGGAGGCAGAGGCAGGAGGATTGCTGTGATGTGAGTTTGAGGCTGAGCTCAGGGCCAGCCTGAACTACAAAGTGAAACCCTGTCTCAAAAAAAAAGAAGAAAGAAACTGTGTCATCAGCTCAGTCCCAATAATCATCTTGTCCCCAGATGCTGCTGCTGTTTGGAGCTCCCTAGTATCGTGTTCACAGGCCCCCTCTGACCCTGGCCGCACACTGTGCTCTGGGACACTGTCCACAGACTGCTCTCACTGTGCATGTCTGTGCGTGCTGTGCTCCTGTCACTGCCGCCTGTTGGCCTGCCCACCCTTATTTATGCCTGTGCTTCTGTTTTGTTTTTTGAGACAAAGTCTCATGATGTAGTCCAGGCTGGCCTTGAATTCACAGTGATCTTCCTGCCTCCGCTTCCTGAGTACTGGGATGATAGTTGGATATCACCACACTCAACAGTTGTGGGCACTGTGTGATTTGTGCCTCTCTTCTACTATGACCCTAAGGACTACCTAGTCAGTGAAGAACAATTTTCAAACAAGAGTACAAGGCAAAAAATAGCTCCTAGTGTACATGTAAGGGAAATAAGGGATATTTTGGATGATAAATCAGTGCTCCTTTGTCCCTAGATCTATGATGAAGCCAGTTCATAAAAACAAATTGACATCTTAAATCAGTATTTTCTTAAGTGTCAGATTCAGCAAGAGTGTTGCAGTGCGCATGCTGACCCTGCAGCCTGTGCTGGGGACCAAGAGCACACAGCTCAGTTCTCATTACTGATCACGGGCCCTGGCCGGGACCCTTGCTTTCTGTGTATCATTAACCACGTGTGGCCTCTGTGTCCAGGGTTCCAGAGATGGCAGCGATAGGGCCATGCGCCAGCAGTGTCTGGGCTGGCATTACTGTGTGACCGCCGGTAAGGGCAGCCAGTCATTTCTGGGACAGCAGCTTCAATTCACGTGGATGGAGGGAGGTGACTCCTTGTCACAAGATATAGGCCCTGGGTTTAAAATTCAGTAACCAAAGGGTGGTGCTTAGGAAACAAGGAAAGCTCAAGAAATATTTGCCAGCTTGTGAGAATAAAGAGCAGAATATATTCTTGAAGCTCACTATTTCTTTAAGTGTGATGTGCACTGAGGAAAGTGTGCATATTGGAAGTGTCCTCTTGGATGTGTTTTCACCAACTGGACCCACCTGTGTGATGAGCATTATGGGCTGGCAGGCAGCTCAGGGACACAGCGTGTGCAAGGCCCTGAGTTCAGTCACCAGATAAAGAATAAAAAAGAAAAAAAAGAGAATCTGGACATGCTGCACACACTTGTAGACCTAGTACTCAGGAGGCTGAGGCAAGAAGATGATCACCATGAATTTGAGGCCACCCTAGGCTCACAGTGAGCTCAAGCCCAGCCTGAACTGCATAGTGAGCAAACACCAAAAGAAAGAGACTTATTAGCACTTCTCGTTTTCACGACTAGTTTTTGTTTGCGTCCTGACTCCTGTCACACCCACTGTCTGTCCCTTCTTACCTTTCAGGTTAGTGGAGTCTAGCTCCTCATACCCTCCGCATCTTGCCCCCTGACCCGTCGTTTCATTCGGGAGACTTGTTCACAGTGCCACCCTGGTCGCAGGCTGGCCCTTTCCACGCTGTATATGCTGCTATTTTATGACTACACAACAACTATTGTCCATTCTTTTTGCTTTGAGCATTTGGCTAATTCTCTGCTTTGGTTAACACAAAAAGGAAATGTATGTATTTTAAAGAATGAACATTTGATTTTACAAGGTCACTATAGCCTTCACAAGTTATTCTTCAGTGCTCGCTCCTGTGATTTCCCCTGAGCTCATGGAACATTCCAATCACACCGTCTCCTTTCTGTAGCGAAATCCAGCCAACACTCTTTATTCCTGGCCTTTGGTTTTGTCTTCTTGGAACACCAGATTTCTACCACCTTTCTGTCTGTCTGAGACAAGGTCTTACTATGGGCTGGCGTTGAATGCACCGTGATCTTTCTGCCTCAGCCTCCTAAGTGCTGGGCTTATGTGTGTCTCCATACCTGGCAACTTTTAACCTAGCTAATTCCCAGTCCTCCTCTGGCCTGAGTGTAGTGGCCCTTCCTCCAGCGTCCCCCGGGTTGGTGACTGAGGCAGGGGCTATATCTCTGTTGCTATAAACACTGTCCCTGGGGCCCAGGCAGAGCTGACACAGGTTTAGTCCTGGCACATTGGTTAGAAGCTGGTAAGCAGCTAATCCAGCAATACTTCTCATCACTAGAGGACCTAGTAAATTTTCACAGAAGCACAATCCGGCTATTGTAAATTCTTTGTTTGCTTTGGATTTTCATTTCTGTTTTGAGACAGGATCTCACTGTGTTGCCTGGACTGGCTATGAATTCCTGGACCCAAGGGATCCTCCTGCCTCAGCCTCCCAAGTGGCTGTGAGTCCAGGTGCTGGCTGATGTCATTTTACTACCATTCTTGAAAGACAGCTTGCAACATATTCTGCTGCCTCACTGGTGTTGTTATGGCTGCTGGAGTAACGAATCAGACTAAGGCACAGCCAGGTTATAAACAGGTCTGTGCAGGGCCTGGGGACACCCACAGTGAGCCCCTCTCTGCTCGTGTGTGCACAAGGTCCTGGCCTCAATTCCAGGTTGCCAGAAAACAAAACAGAACAAAGCTGTGTCTGCTGTGCTGTGATGCGGCCCTGTCCTTGAGGGGGAGGAGCAGGAAAACACGTGGCCTCAGGAGCCTCTCCTACCCCTCCCCCGCCCGCCCTGCGCCTGGGCTGGCGTTTCTACCTCCTCTAGCCCAGGATGCTCTCTGGGGTTGACTGGAGCCTGTGGGTGAGCACAGAGGCAGGCCCCGACCAGCGTACAAGGCGAGTCGCTCAGGGACCGGTCCCTGGGAGACCCCTGCATTAGAGTCCCCAGGGTCTCCTTTAGCTCTCTGCCTCAGTGTTAACCCTCTACTAGTGCCCACTGATTAGTCCACACAGGTTGGAAGAGTTCTAGGTGATTGCTTTAATTTTTATTGGCCTATGTTTGCAGTACGTAACGATCGCCTTCATGGTGGTGAGTTGGTGAGTGTGTGCGCATGTTTGTGTGTGCTCATATGTGCGCACATATGTGTGAAAACCTCTCAATTCTCTTTAGCTTCCTTTCCCTCCCTCCATCACTATCAGAAGCTGATAAATCCTCCAGCTGCCTAGAAAGAGGGACAGTGACAGCTAAAGACAACAGATAACGAAGACTCGTGTGATTTCAAGCCCGGGGGTGGTGTCAGGGTCTCAGAGAAGGCAAAGAGAAAGATATGCTGACCTTGCCACGATCACTGGGGTTGTTCATAGGGGGTAGCAGATGACTCACAGGGTGGAGATAATCCTAAATTCACCCGGATTTCCTAATCTGAGAGAGTATCCGGTGTCTTGGCTCACATAATGCTCTGAGTATCTGAAGTGGGGTGATAACCTGAGTTCACAGGATCATGTGCTGATGTGGTCTTGTCCTTGGGCATCACAACCTCAGGGGACCACTGAGGATTCAGAATGACGCCGAGCACAACTCTCCCTTTTCAAGAGCTCTACCTCCCTGTTTCCTTTTAGAGTCCCAGGTAATTATTTTATAGACGTAATTTTTCTGTTTTATTTTTTGAGATAGGGTCTCACCAAGTAGTTTGGGCTGGTCTTGAACTCACGATGTAGCCCAGGCCGGCCCTGAACTCACAGTGACCTTCCTTCCTCAGCCTCTCAAGCACTGGGATCACAGGTGTGAGCCAGAGCCCTCGGTAACTTGGCAGGAGCAAAGCTTGGCTCTGAGACAGCGCTCAGTTGTGCAGGACACCCATGCGTGCAGAGCTGTGTGAAGGGCCCGGCCCGGGGAGAAGGGCGCAGCCAGGCCTGCGGTCACAACTGACGGGAACGTTTCTTCTTGGAAACTGAAACAAAACGGTGAGGACAGATACTCAGAGGGCAGGACACTCTGCTGCTGCTTGTCAGAACTGGAAACCAGCCGTAGCAGGAGTTCACACTGCAGGAAGTACATGTGTCCCAGCAAAGAGCTGGTTGTTATGCATTTCTGAGTCTCCCAGCGCCTGGAAGGAAGCCAGACAGACACAGTGCTGGCTCAGTGAGCGCAGAGTGTAGAGGGGGAGGCAGACCAAAAAGCTGTCAGGAGTATGTTAGACGGAGATAAATGTCTGGGAGAGGTGGTGCCCCCGTGATTCTGACACGCTGCGAGGCTGAAGCAGGAGGAAGGAAGGTTCGAGCAGAGCCTGGACCCCAACAGCAACTTGGTGAGATACTATCTCATAAAAGAAAAGACGGGCTGGTGATGCAGTCCAGTGCAGAAGTCCCGAGTTCAATCCCTAGTACCACAAAGGAAATGGAATAAGCACTTGAGAGAAAAGTCAAGTTGGAGAAAGAAGGACGGAGTGTGGGCGGGGGTGGGAGTGACACTTCTTCGAGCATGAACTTGAAGAAAATGAGGAGCAAGATGTACACCTGAGAAAAGAGTCGGTGTTGGGAGAGCAAGAAGTGCAAAGGCCCGGGGGCAGGAGAGCTGCAGGGGTGCTGAGTCCCAGAGGCTATGACAGAAGGCAGAGGCGCAGGAAGTCCTGCTACAAAGGGCACAGAGCTAGCAAGCATTTGTGAAGGTGATTTTGTCAAGTCCGCTGCTGAACTCAAAGGGCACTCTGTCTTTCGGCTTCTGCAGGGTGGGCTTGAGCCCGGCACCTCCCGACTTCAGCTCGCTAACACAGAGGGGGCGTGATGAAGCCCTGATCCTTCCGCGCTGACTGACTGCATTCCGCATGCTCAGCAGGCTCGGGTGTGCCTGGCCCCTGCAGCAGGCCCCTGCCCAGCGGTGGCTGGAGGCCCTCACCCAGCGGAGCCGCGTCTGCCTGCGAGTCTGTGGGCGCCGGGCGCAGGAGCTCTCTGGCCGCTGACTCGGCTCTGATTGTCAGCTTCTATTTTAGGGCTGCATTCCCGAGAAGGGCCGGCGCTCAACCTGTAATCTGGGCGGCAGTCTCCTCCGGGTCCCTCACGTGTACACAGAAGTGCTTGTCCCTGGCCGTTAGCCGGCGGCTGCACCTGATGAGATGACATAAGGGACTGTCCCCAAGGCCCAGATCACAACAGAGACTGCGCTCATTCGCTTCACTGGCTTGTGGTTGGGAATGATATTATAGGCCAAGGTTCGGTAGTGATTAAATCTGAGACCGAAATCACTGTGTCAGGAAGTGCGGAAACAATCCCTTGATCCCAGGATTTCTCACCAAACTCTTCCTCTTCCTTTTCATCGCCTCACCTCCTCACCGTGATATGGTGGCTTACACCTGTGATCAGCACTTGGGAGGCTGAGGCAGGAGGATTTCCAGGCCTGCTTGGGCTGTGTAGAGTTCAAGGGAGGCTGAACTACCGTGTCTCGAAAAAACAAAAATCCACAACCTGACCCATTGGTGATCTGGCCAGGGACCTATTTCTTCACCTGGTTCTTCAGGTGAAGGGAAGGCAGCTACAAACTTCCTAAACACAGCAGAGTCCCCATGAGCTTCTGAGTCGTTCATTTGGAGTGGCACGGTTTATAAGCAACTGGGAGCCCAAGTTCGTTTTCTGCTAGAAACAGATGATCGGGAATACATGTATCCTCCGGGCCCAGGTGAGCTCAGGTCTTCTGGGTGAGCGTGGCCGTGGCCGTGGCTGCATGTAGATGCTTCTGAGACTGAACGGGTCTTAGTGGCCCAGGATGTCCAGACCTTGCCAGCTTCCCCTATCCGGTACTCTCTTTCCTCTTTCCTGAGTCCAAAACAGCTGTGAGTTCTCCTGACCAACTGGAAACAGACTCGCCTAAGCTCTGAAAAGCTTGTTCATGCTGAAATATAAACTCGGGCATGATGGCACATGCCTGTAATCCCGGCACTTGGAAGACTGAGGCAGACCTGCTTGGGCTACATAGTGAGTTCAAGCCCAGCCTAAACTGTATAGCGAGACGCCATCTCAACAAAAACGAAAACAAAACATGTTGAAATATGCTTTGAAATGAGTAACTTCGTTGGGCGAGGTAGCACGCGTCTGTGATCCCAGCACTTTGGAGGCTGAGGCCAGAAGATTACTGTGAATGCAAGACTAACTTGGACCATAGAGCAAGCCCCTGTCTCAGACAAACAAAGTAGTTTTATGGAAACGGAGCCAGCCTTCTTGTTAGTGAAGGTCACAGGAGGACAGCCAGCTGGCAGTAATGATACAAATCTGTGGCTCAGGTCCTTGGGAGCCATGTTTGAGGTCACCCTGGGCCATGATAGTGAGCTCCTATTACAAAATACAATATAAAAGCAGTGATGGCACAGCTCTGGAGTAGACAGCCCTAGATTCAACCCCTAGTACAGGCAGGAGATGATGCACCTGTAATCGTGTCAGCTAAGCCTCTGCCTTGCAGAGCTAACAGCATGTTTATAGTCAAGGGAACGATACATCCAGCTCACCAAGGACAGTTCTGTTTCAGACCTGTTGCCCCTGCCCATTTACTGATTTTTTAGATAGGGTCTTACTGTGAATTCCAGGCTGGCCTTGAACTCACTTGCAGCCCACTCTGGCATCAAGTACTCTTGATGGTGATCCTCTGCCTCAGCCTCCTGAGTGCTGGGATCACAGCTGTGTACCCCCACACCTGGCTCCTTGCTTATTTGTTAACAGCGATCTCTTTCACTCTCAAAATATGTAGGTGATAGATAATCACTATATTTCATAGCACTTTTCTGCCTCTAGCCTATACTAGTGATGGCAAACCTTTTAGAGGCTGAGTGCTCAGACTACAATCCAAACTCACTTATTTATTGCAAAGTGTCAACATTGCAATTAAATCTGAATACTGAGGTTTTAGTTTAGAAAAAAAAAAAAAAACCCAACCCAAAAACTGTTGTCCATGCTTTGTTGCCAGGGCAACCTGGTTTACATGCCAGGTGTGTACCTGCTGCTGCATACACACCCGCAGGGTCTAGAAGACAGGCTCCAGCCAGAATCTTCTTAAATCCCTTCCCGGAGCTGGCCTCTCTTAATAACCTCTATGTTTTTTTTCTTTTTTCCACATTTCGTTCCCAGGCTGAAAAGCACCAGAATACAAATGACGGTGTCTGGAGTATTGTTTTTCCCATAGTTCATCTGATAATGTAGCAAATCTTGGTACTTCAGTAACAACCTCAAGAAGCCCATTTCTCCTAGGTTCTTTCTTGATTACTAATCCTATTTCCAATATTTCCCTTTCTTTTTATGTAGGAAAATACGCTTCCTCTGGGAACACTTGTTTTTTGATCTTGGGGATGAACGCAGGACATGGCACTCCTCAGGCAGCTGTGGCGCCACTGAGCTCCATCCCTGGCCCCTGGGAACTTCGTACTGAATGAGGGCCTCCTGTGGCATTTTGATTGGATTTATTCCATTTTCTATTTCTGGAGCCACAGTGCCTGTTCACTGATTCTCATCTGTGGGCATGATTTGAATTCGTTCCAACCTTGCCTCTGGACTCCATTTCTTGCGGGAGATAAGGGCCTGGAGTACCTGGTGTCCTCAAGGTTCAGTCCCAGCCAGTGTAGCCTAGAGGCACGTAACTCAGTCACTAGCAGCAGGCTACACCTGGGCACACATAAATGGCCTTTTAAGAGGTGGAAAGCATAAAGTCACAGGGTAATGTTCCCGCAGAGCTAGATGGGAGCCATAAAAACACGTCATTTAGACAGTTCCATTCTAAGCTGCCCCGTGTTCCTTATTGGTGTTATGAAAGCACATATATATTCACTTGGATTCTTACTCCAGGCAGCTACTTTCACAGTTCTCTTCACTTGTGTAGCTGTTTTTCTTCAATACATTAGTTACGTGTTGCACAACATGCCTATATGAAAAGCAAGGCCAAAAAGAATGCATAGCAGGGCCGGGGATGTTGATCAGTGGCATAGCACCTGCCTGGCAAGGGCGAGGCCCTGAGTTCAATTCCCAAAAAGAATGCATAGCAGCTGGGCGTGATGGTGCACACCTATTGTTCCAGCTCTCAGGAGGTGGAGGCAGGAGGATTATGATGAGCTCAAGACCAGCCTGGACTGCAATAGTGAGACCCTGTCTAAAAAAAATAAAATAAATAAAAGCATAGATATTTTGCTTAGCACTTTAGATTATGAAATTTCTTTCTTTTGATTGTTTAGATCAGGGTCTCACTATATAGTTCCATCTGGCCTTGAACTCACTATGGAGCACTGGCTGGCCTCAAACTTGCTGTGATCCTCCTGCCTCAACTTCCTGAATGCTGGAATACAGGGATGTACCACCGTACCGAGCAAGATTATGGAATTTTCAAATTCATGCAGATATAAGAATTTTCATATGTTGCCTCTGCTACCACTGGATTCCAAATGGATGGAAATTAAGCCATGTAGTGTCCGAGGGACAGAAGGGTTAAATCCTGGCATCAAGGTTAGTGTAAAAATAACAGTTGGCCTCCTGTGCCAATTTTCTCTTCTGTTTAGGGACTCTCTTCTCTCACTCTCTCTTTTCCACTTGAAATACCAGTTTAAAGTCAAATGAGCTGATTTTCTATTTATAGTATCTTCACTTTAAAACATGGAAAGGGCTACCTACTTTTATGCAAAAGAAAAGAAAAACTACCCCCAAAATTGACAATAGTAACATTCAAAACATGAAAACAATTAGTGCAAATGAGAAGTTTATCTATTACTAAGTATAGTAGCACATATCTGTAATCCTAGAATTCTAGACGCTGAGGCAGGAGGATTACCACAAGTTCAAGGCCATGGTGGGGTCCATAGTGAGTATAGTAGTCATAGTTTGCAGTATAAAACACATAATTTACATAATTATTTTATAATGTTCACCTCAAGAGTCAATAGCAAAAGACAAAAGGCCTACAAAAGATCTGGTATAGGAGGAATAGATATAACTCGAAAACCTACTAGTTGTTTAATGCTTGAGTTTGTGTTTCCCAAAGTCTAATCTTCTGATAGACACCAGAAAAATCAAGCCAAAGGCTTGGACCCATGGAAATGTCCACACAAGTCCAGCTGCAGGCCTCGGGCCCACAGCAACGTCTCAAGCAAGTCTGCATGGACGATCTGCACTGGGAAGGCCCACGGGCTAGTGGTGGAAGTTAGAAGTTAGGAGGGGTGAAGGGTCTGTGCCCCCAGGCGGAGAGATCTGCGTGCAACTAGGAAGTGATGCTCAAGACAAAGACCAGAGCTCCCCTCAGCCATTCCCAGTGACAGCGAGGACCTGAGCGCCTCTTTCTTCAAGAACAGCCAAGTTCGCGTCAGGAAAACCAAACCAATAGCATATATTTTTCCCCTCCAATTTTCTTTGTACGTCATTGGCAAAAATCCTGCGTGGGTCTTCACACCCAGAACCACGCTGACTCAGTTCACCTGGGCAGTCCAAGTGGACCGTTAGTTAATCCACCCCAGTGAGTTCAAGGCCGGCTTGAACTATATAGGGAGATCCTGTCTCAAACAAAACAAACAAACAAACAAACCCAAAAGAAGATTACTTGTTAATAATTTCCTACTCTTCTCAGCTGAACACGTTAAAGAAACAGTAACCGAGCAGATATAAAAATGAAAATGTAAGGCAGAGATTTAGCTCAAGTGGTACCGCACCTACCTTGGAAACACAAGGACCTAAATTCAATCCCCAGTACTGAGAGAGAGAGGGAGAGAGAGAACGTAGATGAAATCCAGTTCTAAAGCATTCTGACGTATGACTGCAGTGAGCAGGACTCGGGTGAGGAGCCCAAGGGTCACTGGCCCGGCTTCCAGGCTCTGGTTCAGCTTTGTGTCCCTGAGACTCAGTTTTGCCAGAATGCTTATAAGAAGTTACAAAGAGGGCCGGGGAGTTAGCCCAGTGGTTCCAGCGCCTGTCTTGCAAGCGCAAGGACCCGGGTTTGATTCCCCGGTAACCACATAACAATACTGGGTGTGGAGACCCACACCCAGCAGCAACCAGTACCACATACCATAGTGCCGGGCATGGTGGCTCACGCCTGTAATCCCAGCACTCGGGAGGCAGAGGCAGGAGGATTGTGATGTGAGTTTGAGGCTGAGCTCAGGGCCAGCCTGAACCACAAAGTGAGACCCTGTCTCAAAAAACCTTAAAAAAAAAAAAAAAAGAAGTTACAAAGAAACTAATTCATAAACCAAAATCTCATGTATTCTTTTTAACTTAAGATCTGGGTACAGATGATTACATCTGCATACATGCATGTCTGGATGTGCCATCTTACTGTACAAGGGCCTCAGGTGTACAAGGCTGAGGTAATGGCATTCCTGAATGTTATCACTAGGGTCCCAGAGGACCCCTCTGTTCTGTTTATATAACAGTTTGTGCATCTGGTATAGGCGGAATAGATGAAACTCGAAAACCTACTAGTCGTTTAATGCTTGAGTTTGTATTTCCCAAAATCTAAGCATGAATTCTGAGGAACAAGAGAGGATAACAGCAAGGAATTTTATTGAGGGGGACAAGAAGGGACCTGGAAAACGGGTTGTGGACTCTACTTACAGGGGAGCTTTTATACAGCAAAATCAAGGGGTGGGTCCAGGTGGAACAAAACTATCGCCAACCAATCGGATTACAGGTGTAGTCACTTAGGTAATACTGATATGGAAGCAGGTCACATAGCAAGCATACGTGGATGACATCATTAACCTTGATTAAAATCCATAGGTTTAGTCTCGTCTTTGTGGTGGTCTCAGTTTTGGTCTTAGGGGCTGGAAAGATGCCCACCCTTGATGAGGTAGTGGTTAACTGATGGATCTGAAAGGGTGGTCGTCAGGCTTTTGTCCGTCCCTCTGAGCTGTGTAGTTCTTTCCTCTTTAGTTTGGGGCCTGACACGCAGTGGCTGCCCTTCCTGTCACAGCTTTGATGTGTTCTCATTTGCACTGACTGGAGCGCCCGCCCTCTCTCACTTCCTACTGTAGTTCTATCCAGTATTTCTGTCTAACAGCTGTCCATGTCTTTACCACTCCCACTCCCATCGCCATACCCATAGAGAGTTTAGCATACTCAATATGTTCTTCCTTTGAATGTGCTATGAAAAAGCTTATGTGCTGGCATTTTTGTGTATATGAACAACATTGCATTATACATCACTAAGTACCATGTTTTAAAGATCTAGTCTTGTTTTCTGGGTGCATTTCACTCCTTGCTTCTGGCCTGGCCACCCAAGATGCTTCTAACTCCTAATCTATAAATACTGCTTTAGCAAGCTTCAAGAACAGCCAAGTTCGCATCAGGAAAACCAAACCAATAGCATATATTTTTCCCCTCCAATTTTCTTTGTATGTCATTGGCAAAAATCCTGTGTGGGTCTTCGCACCCAGAACCACGCTGACTCAGTTCACGTGGGCAATCCAAGTTCAAGTGGGCAGTCCAATCAAGTCACAGGTAAACAAGTCCATATTTTTATCTATCTTTAGAGTGTTATAGTTCATATGTAGGCCTTCAAATGTTCTAGGTGATTATAGGTGATATTGGATATAGGTTATGTTTTATTTTCTTCTATATAAAGAACCAATTTCCCAGTATTTCCTAAATAATCTGTTCCTCTCCGTGATTTGTGGTCCCACTTTTCCAGCACATTAAACTGCCAGTTGGACAGTGGTGCTCTACACCCACAGAGAAACAACAACTCGTGCAGATTAACCTCGTGCAGGAGGCTCTTATGAGACATGTCAAAGGGCATCTGAGAACATCAGAGGGCACTTGAGGACACAATTCTGTCTCTTTGCACAGGCACATGACAGACTGTGATTAATAATCAATCAGCACGAGGCTAGGGATTTAGCTCAGTGGTTCCGGTGCCTGCCTTGCAAGCAAAAGGTCCTGGGTTGGATCCCAGTGACTACATACAACAATGTTGGGCGTGGTGACTCACATCCATCAGTAATCAGTACCATATACCACAGTGCCAGGCATGGTAGCTCACACCTATAATCCTAGGCAGGAGGATTGCTGTGAGTTCGAGGCTCACTTGGGCTCACTTTGAACTACAGAATCAGACTCTGTCTCAAAAAAAATCAGCATGGACAACCATGCACACAATACACGGCTACGCAAGGTCGCATGGCTGTCTTGTCTTACAGTGTCTCAGAAAGGCTGAGAAAGACACAGCTGTAAAGCTGTAAAGCTGCACCTCCAACTCTCATGTGCTGCCCTGATGCTGGATATTAAAGTCGTTTCCTGCTTTTTTGTGATCTCTGCCCCACGCTTACTCTAGGAACCTCACCTGACAGGCCTCCCTTCAACCCACCGGCCCAATACCTGGGAACCCCTGCTTCTTTTCTGGCCTCGCATTACCTGGCAAATCAAGTGAGGAGTCAGAGATTTTCTTAATAAGTATGAAGTCAATATGCCTTTTTTGAATTTCATCTTCTAATTTCCTTAAACTCAGTAACAGAAGTCATTATTTAAATATCCCTATATCTGTTTAGCTAAATTACAAAAATGAAGACCAGCCCTGAAGTCAAAGTATATTAGAAGGGACTGTATGACAAGTGAAACTGAAGAAGGAAAACACTTTTTCTTTTGAGACAGGATCTCACTTTGTAGTTCAGGCTGGCCCTGAGCTCAGCCTTGAACTCAAAGCAATCCTCCTGTCTCTGCCTCCCAAGTGCTGGGATTATAGGCATGAGCCACCATGCCCAGGGCATTGTTGTATGTGGTTCACCTGATCAAACTTGGGCCCTTGCACTTGCAAGGCAGGTGCTGGAACAACTGAGCTAAATCCCCAGCCAGGAAAACAGTTTAAATCTTGTTATAGGGTGACTCTACAATAGGGTGACTGGCTGGGACCCTGGTAAACCTGGATACTGAGTCATCAAAACTTATTTTGTTTTGCTTTTAAGACAGGGTCTCACTATATAATTCAGTCTGGCCTTGGACTCTATGTAGCCCAGGCTGCCTTGAAGTCATAGTGATCCTCCTGCTTCAGCTTCCTGAGTGCTGGGATTACAGGTATGTGCCAACACACCCAGTTTGAGTTGTCAAAACTTTAAGCTAAATAGATTGAATTAGTACAATAAAACACTGTTAAACATAATCTACTATATGTCCATATCTCATAAAATATAAGGCCCTATAGTCATTAACATATTTGTGGTACTTCACAATTTAAATAGGTTTGTCATAATAAAACTCTCATTATGGTACTAAATGCCAGTGAGGAAGCAGAATACTCCAGTGCCCCCGATGGGCCGCATGAGCCATCCTGGTGAGGCACACTGCTTGCTCACCCTGATGGGACGGGAGGGCAGAGGGACATCTGGCCCAGCTCACCTGTACTAGGCAGTGAGCGGCTGGGACAGGCCTGATAGAAAGGAGCCAGGCTGGCACTCGAGCAGGATGAAAGTGCCTCTAGAGACTTTGAGAGAAGGAAACAGGTGAAAGAAGTGGTTGGTTTGCCGACCGGCACCGGGTGCCAGTGAGGTCCCCACCCCGAGTGTTGGGAGGCATAGCGTGAAGACTCAGGGCCCGGGCAGCAGTGCATCGAGAGCTCGTCAGTCACACGGCCAGGCACGTTTGCATTTTCCACAACATCAGAATTGCAGAATGACAGTAAATTCTTGAACCACACCAGTTTCTTCAGCCTTAGCGAGCCGAGTATTCCAGGTTCACTTGGTAACCAGTGACCTGGGCTGGCACAGGCTCTGTTATTCCGGTCTTACTCAGCCACACATCACACTCCACACTGTAATACACAGGTTACAGGAAGGGTCACAGGCTCTGCAGCATTGGCAGAGGAAGAGCTGCAAACCAAAGCAGATGATCTATAGCCAGGGGAGAGTCGGCCAATGAGGCTGGGTCTCACGGGGCTTCTCCAGGAGTCTGGGGCTTGCTGAGGGAGCAGAGTCAGTTCAAAGCCAGGGTCTCAATAGCTGGAAGTTCGAATAGGAAGGAGACAGAGCTGAGCAGAGCCAGGGGACAGAGCCGGAGCTTGTGGCCCCTTGATCTTGTGATGTGATCACTGGGTGGTCTGGTGAAAAACCCAGCTGGGGTGGGGCTGCTGTTCCCCAAAGTCAGGGGCCTCTCCTGTATAAAGCCCAGGCAAGCAGTGGCATCATCTGTCCCATAAGCTTTCGGGCTGCTTTTCCCTGATACAACTTAGCTACAATATGTTCAGGTGCCCTTGATTTAATCTGATAAGTTAACAGGTAGCAATTTTATTTGCAAGATTAATTTAGTTATCAGTTTACACTTTAGGATTGTGCTGCGTAGCTGGCTTGGCCAACATCTGGTGGTTATCTATTTATATAGAACAGTAGCCAAGTTGTTCTGCCTCAGCATTTGCCTTCAAAATAGAGCAAACTGCTGCTTTGTAAAATGGAGTCACTCAGGGTAAATCACAAGCCAGAAGTGTCTATTCCAGCTGTTCTGTAGAACATAAGGTAACTCACAACTGGCACAGCCTGCTGAAATTGACAAGGAATGAGCCCGGGTTGTAGCCAGAACTCCAAAACAGGCCCCAGCAAAATCAAATCAAACTCATACCATGGAACTACTGGCACAATTAAGCTAAAAACTCCAAAGTCAGGACTAAGTTGTCCAAGCAGAAATGAAGCCAGGACTCAGGAAGCAGAGCCTGTGATCAGGCTAGGCTTTCTCACGGCACAGGAAGCTGCAAATTCCAACGGGGAGCATTGATCTGCATTAGAGAGGAAATGTGGGCAGCTCAGGAGCCCTGTGGTCAGCACACATACACACATGCACACACATGCACATGCATGCACTAGGACGTGCTCCTTGCAAGCCTTTATAGATGGATGTGACTGGTTTTCCAAGCTATGTTAAGGGCTTTTATTTCAGCTGGGGACGGGTCAAGGAACGGAGTGACTGTAGGGTCTGAATATAATTAACAATCCAAACTCCCAGTGGGAAACACAATGGTTATTTCTTATTCATATTACAGTTCAAAAAGAATTGGCTGGGGAGGAAGTGAGTAGAAACATCTACTCCATGCAGTTATTTGGGTGGCTTAGAGCCAGTACCTTCCATTTGGTGGCTTCAGTTTGCAGTACATAGTGATTTCCTTCCTTGTGGGGAGTTGGTACATGCACATAACACGTCTTCATTACCTTATCATCCTTTTCTCTGCCTCCCCTTCTCCTCCTTCCATCTCCCGGTCCCCTTCCCTTTTGTCAAAAACCCATCTCTGTATTTCCCACTCTTTTCTATTTTACTCCTTTTAAAAAATATATTGAGTTTCTCATATAAAAGAAACTATTGTAAACTGTATATCTGTTTACAGTAATGGCTCAGTTCATAAGTACTTCTGTTTATGAACACTATTGTTGGTAAGCAGAAGCATTTTGCAAAATTTTGCTTCTGTTCATGAACTCTGCACAGGTTGACTAACACAACCACAGCCATCTTCCATGTACAAAAATGAGTGGGGCCATATTTTCCACAATTGCCGGACAAATTAAGCTCATGAACTGAGGTAACACTGTAGTTCACTTAACATGGTCTCCAGTGCATCCATTTTCTATAACTGAGTCAAGTCTATCTTTCTTTATAGCAGAGTAGTAGTACATTGTGTGAAAATGCCACATTTTCTTTATCCATTCCTTTACAGGCTGCTCCTCTAACAGTTGGCTCAGTCAAACAGAATTTCTATTTTTAACTTTTGAGGATCCAGGGTCTTCTTGGCCTTTGGGTCCTGCTTCTGGTTCTCTGCCTCTGGTCAAACGGATAAAGAGATAGGTACCTCGTTTCTGCTTGACTTCTACTGGTGAGTGTATTACTCACTTTCCTGCCACTCAAACAAAGTACTTGACATCCTCACCTTAATAAAGGAGAAGTTTATTTGGGCTCATGGTGTTAGTGGGTTTAGTCCATGGTCACCTGACTACCATTCAAGGCACAGTGGTGTGGTAGAAGGGCCTGGCAAAGGAAAACTGTTCAACTCACAGCAGTCAGGAAGCAGAGAGAACAGGAGCCAAGCCAGGGACATACCGTCCACCAGGACATGCCCAATCCTCACCTCCTCCAACCAGGCCCCAATCCCAAAGCACGCTCAGCAATGAAACCACATATGAGCCCACTGATAGTACAATGGCCTCATGGTCCTATTACTTCCCAAAAGGGCCACCTGCAAACATATTAGACTTTGAAGGGGCTGGGGATTTAGATCAAGTGCTACCATGCCTACCTTGGAGGCACAACCCCGAGCGCAATCCCTAGTACCACGAAAAAGGAAAAGAAATATAAGCACATGATACTTTGGAGGACTTTTATGTCTAAACCATAACAGAGCAACCAGTGAATATTTTCCACAAGTATGTGAAGGAAGAGAACACAAGTGTAGATGAAATAGGCAGCCATTCTGCCAGGAGGAAAAAGTAGCCGAGGGAGTAGCAGAGAATGAAATGAGGTTTATAGAGATGAGATAAAGAATTCCCCTTTTAAAAGTTAAGCTGTAATCCCAAATTTATTTGTTGATTTATTTATTGCTTCATTCATGTAATAATAAAGTTTACTTAGGACTGGCTGTGTTGAGTGTATTATGAATTTAACAAATTATGAATCTATGATTTATGGCAAGATACATGTATATTTGCAATTCATCCTTGTTTTCCAGCATACTGCCTTTAACAGCCCTGGACTCTGCAGAGCACGAAGTGTCTTGTATGCTAATGACATAACTAGTGGCTGATGCCCTCTAGGTAGCAATGGGGGGATGCTGGTTACTGGAAAATCCAAAGCATGACCAGAGGGTTGGGACTTTGAGTCCTACTTCCAAACCTCCAGAGAAAGGAATGGGGCTGAAGGTTGACTCAATCAATCATGTGTATGTAATAAAGTCTCCAATTTTTTATACCTATGACCTTTGCACTGAGCTATAGCAGCTGTTTGTATGTTTTGTTTTGAGGTAGGTCTTGCTAAATTGTTCAGGCTGGGCTGGAACTTATGACCCCCCTGCAATGGCTTCCCAGAAGCCTGGAATTATAGGCGTGTACCACCTTGCTGGGTTCATTTCCACTTTTGAAGTCATGCACTGTAAAGCCTAAGTCCATAGACTGGGTCTTGGTTTTGTTCCACATCTCATTTAGGGATCCAGAAGATCCCTCAAGTTAAGCAGAAAAAGAGTCTAGAGAATCAAGGTTTGTAATTTTTCTCTGCCTACACTCAAAAGTGACATATTGGTTCCCTCACAGCTGCTGAGCAGAGCCAGTCACATGCCCAGCCCACCACCAGGTGTGGTAGGTAGTTCATGGGAGGCAATGGGCATGTGTGTGCACAGAGCAGTACTTTGAATAATGAAGGTGGAGAGATCAAAGAAAAAATTCAGATCCTGGGTGACTGCCCTGACTTTGATTTCCCTCTGCAACTTCTTGTTGGAGGATTTCTGGAGGGACTGGACCATGAGATCAACCTAAAATGGACCAAACCCACTGGCATTTGGATTAGATAAACATGTAAACATGCATTAGATAAACATGTAAACATGCATTGTAAGCTCAGAGTCTTTTATGCAATTTCATTGCAAGTTTTTCACATGACTGTGTGACAAATTTTTAAATGTAAACAAAAATGACCTTCTGTGTGTCTAAAAATCTCTCAGTAAACTCTTTCAGGGTAAATAGTTGGAAACTCATGTACAGGTACAAACTCTCAATGTTGAATGTGATCATAATGTATGTATAAAATGTACCAATAAAGTCAATTCAAAAAAAACCAGTTGGAAATGTATGAGCAACAATACAGCATGGCAAAACAGCTGTAAGCTATAAACTTTAGTGTTACCAGCAATTAGTGTCACCAGCCTAGACAGCCTTGGGTCCTTTTGCTCAGTTGGAGATAGAAATTATAAAGAGGTGAGCAACAGTGTCCAACTGAGGCTTCACTGGGGAGCAGGCTCCAGGCTAAGGAAGTACAACTCCTGGATATGCTCAGTGGGATGGAGGAGTAGAGAGAGGCTGATCCGCTGTACACTCTGCAGGGTGCTGAGCATGACTCAGGTCTTGTGTACCCAGGTCCTTTCCTCTGGGTCCTGGGGCAGGGTGTGGCTCAGGGGTCTGCTCTCAGGCGCTAGGCCTGTTTACATGAGGCTCTTGGAGATGTTTGCTGCTGCACCCCAGGAAGGTCATGTAGTGGTCAGAGCTGGGCATTGTGTGCATGCAGAGGTACTTGGGATTGGACTCATGACAGTGAGCTTGAGAGGCAGGTGCCAGAACCACTGAGCTAAATCCCTAGCCTTCCTTCACAAACTTTAAAGGAACAGGAGACACAAGTAGTGTTCTCTTAAGATCCATACCTTGCAAAAACCTGTTTCTCATCAAATATGGAGAGTGTGGTTGGGAAATTAAGTTTTGTAATACTAGCTCAGGAATATATTATGAAAAATATTCCAAAACTGTGTGTATGACTATTTGTGTTAGAAGGGTAAGAAATGAGGAGGGGGCTGGGTAATTAACAAATATTATCTGCCACTAAAACATCTTCTTACCAGTTTTGTTATGAACTCCTCAGGAATTTTTAGATGTATCTACAGTACTTTATTCCAAACATGAATCAAAATTTGCCTCTTAATCTTATTTTTAAAACAGCTTGGGTGTGTGGTACATGCTGACAGTCTCAGCACTTGGGAGGCTGAAGCAAGAGGATCGCTGTGAGTTCCAGGCCAGCCCAGGGTACATAGTGAGTTCAAGGCCAGCCTAAATTATACAAAGAGATTCTGTCTAAAAAATAAATAAATAAAAGAAAGGAAAACAAAAAAACAACAGAACTGTGGTTGGTACAGCCAATGTGTTTAGAATTTGATTATCTCATTTAATTCTAATACTGATCACCTTCAGTCCTGCTACATTCCCATTTTTCAGATAAGAAATAGGACTTGCTATAAGTCAGATAAAGTCTAGTTGGGATTTGAAACCCCTGACAAATATCTGGGTTTATAAAGCTATATCTAAGTTTATGTGTTCAGTAGAAAGGGTGAGAGGAAATAGCAAGATAAGGAATAGAGAGGGTAGTTGAAAATTTGTATTCAATGGCATCTACTTCTTTGTAGACCATTAAGCATGATTTCAGACACCTTATTTACATAATCCCCTACTAGAAGAAGTATTCTTGCTACCTCGCCTTGGGGATTCCCTTTTTAAATCCCCAACCAGCAAAGGGAGCTGGGATGAGGCTCTCCTCACAAGCTGGGATAGGAAATCAGTGGGACAGGTCTTTCTGCTTCCTGCCATCAACTTCCCAGTTGTTGAGAGGTGGCTTAACCTGCACTTCCACCAATAAGAGAAGGGTGCACTGGAAAGACACTGTGCCAATCACAGACAAGACAATCTTCTTTCTCTGTAGTAACATAAGTGCCCCTTTGGGGCCTATTGCTTACAGTAGCAAGTTCAGTTTAGTTGTAGTGATAGTCTTTTCTTTCCTTTCCTTTCTTTTCTTTTCTAAGATCCAGTTGTGTAATTCCAAGTGACCAAACCATACAACTGATTATGATGCAGTGGGACATTCAGAAGAAGCATTATCAGATATAAAAGTTCATTAGAAATACTTATTTCCTTGGGCTGGGCTTTTAGCTCAGTGGTTCCAGTGCTTGCCTTGCAAGTGCAAGGTCCTAAGTTCGATCCTTGGAAACCATATATAACAATGCCAGGTGTGGCGGCTCATGCCTGTAATCCCACCACTCAGGAGGCAAAGGCAGGAGGATTGCTGTGAGTCTGAGGCGGACCTGGGCTACCTGGTGAGCTCAGGGCAGCCTGAACTACAAAGCAAGAGCTTGTCTCAGAAAAAAAAAAATTATTTCCAGCATGCAAAGACTTTCAAAAGATTTTTTTTTTGAGGGGTTTTTGTTTTGCTCTGAAAATAGATATATATAGTTTTTGTATCTTTTCCTGGGTTGTTTCTTATTGAAACTTAAAAATGCTCAGAGTCAGACAACCAAACAGCAGGGTGTTGCAGGCAGGAGGCATGCAGAAGGTCAGCGACCAGGTCTGATGGCAGGACGTGGACTGTGTTTGGAGTGAAAGGAAGAGGAGGCGCACAGCTGCCCCGTGGAGCCAGAGGTTTCTGACCTGCAGCGACCAGGAGCTACCGCTGTCCTTGCGTCTTGCCTTCCCTTCTGTTTGGCTGTTTCTGGGTTGTTCTTCATGATCAAAAGGTTGATATACGTGAAATGCTTCCCTGATTTCCAGGAAGGCTGAGTTGATCTGCTAGGAGCTCAGCACACACTTGGTTTATACATGGTGTCTAAGGTGAGGACACTCCTGGGGAACCTACACTGTGGGGTCTGCGCCAGCTCCCAGCAGAATGGGGGTCCCAGCTCCATGTCCACAGAGAACTCAATGTCTCCCACACAGTGGGTGTTGGAAGTATTCAGAGAGGTGTGAATATAAGGAAGAATGTTTTTCCCTTTCATATTTGGGGTACTTTCCTCTTTCTACCACCCTCTTTCCCTTCCTACCCCTCCATCTTGCAGGTGTGTGCGCACAGTTCAGACTGCACATCCATGCTCTGTTCATTCACTTCCTACCTGGCCAAAACATCTCTTTTTTTGTTATGTGTGGTGGTGCACACTTGTAAGCACAGCACTCAGCAGGCTGAGGCAGGAAGACTGCTGCCAATTCAAGGCCAGCCTGGGCTACACAGTGAGTTTGTGTCTCAAAAACGCAAACCAGATTCTCAATGTTGATTATGATTATAACATGTATATAAAATTTACCAATAAATCCAATAAAAAAACCCCACAAAACCAACAAACACCCCTCCCCTAGTCTTTTGTAACTGCCCTTCGGGTGAAAATATACACAGAAGGCCTGGCTGGCTGCAGGAAGTGGGCCCCTGACAGAGCCCAGGTTGGGTCCAGAAGCAGCTGCAGGCTGTCTGGATAGTTACGTCCTCTGGGTCCTGGTTTTGTGGGACATGACCTGGACTGAAGTCTGCAACCTTTTGATTTTTCTAGGATTGAAACGAGTTAAGAGGAATTGTCTTGGGCCACACAAATATACCACAGTGTTCACGTGTATAAATAACGAAACTTCCTTAATGGTTTATATTTTAACTTGTTCAATTATTCCACAAGATAACCCAAGCTTCAATTTAATAATAAAAAGACAGCATACGTAAATGGCTATAAATGCCTGTCTTCACAGGCACAGCACATGAAGGCAGTTTGAAGTACTGTTATCAGTAGTGATAAGGGGGAACAGATATAACTCAAACCTACTAGAGTTTGCGTTCCCCAAAATCAGTGAATTCTAAAAAACAATGGAGATTAAGAATAGGAAAATGAGGATGGGAATTTAGCTCAGTGGCACCACACACTCAAGGTTCTGAGTTGATTACCAATACAAAAAAAAAAAAAAGAGAAAAACAATGTATTAAGGAATAGGAATGGGGAGTAAGAATAACTCCTGGGAGGCCTGGAGATTTAGCTCCTGATTTTGATCTCATTCCAGAGAGAGGGAGAGAGAGAGAGACAGAGAGAGAGAGAGAGAGAGAGAGAGAAATAAGAAGGAAAAGCTCCTGAGAGATAAGAGGGTCCCAAATAGGTTGTCATGAGCCTACTTCTCAAAGGAAGTTTTATAAAGCAAAGTCACAGGTGGTGGGTACAACTTGGGTAAAAACTATAATCAACCAATAAGATTATAAGTATAGGTAATATTGATCCAATAGTAACAAAAGTTTTTGGATGACATCATTAACCGTGGTGGCTAATCTTTGGTCTCACTCTTAGTGGTCTCACATCAGTGGGTGGAGGAGGATATCCTACCTGCACTGAGACAATGATCTATCTATATGAGAAAGCCCAAAAGAATGGCACAAATAATCTCCAGCTTCCTTCATCTCTTAGGAAGTGTGTAAATCTGGTCCCTGTGACTTTAGTTTTCAGGCGTGTTCTCATCTTCTGCACTGACTCTGAGAGCCCAGTCTGAGTGCCTACAATATTTCTACCCGACTTCGTTGTCTATATCATTAACACTGTGTTTCACCCCCAAGACGCATGAGCCCATGGGGTGTGACCTTTTCAGCTTGCCTGTGTGGGGCTGGGACAGGACAGGAGGTGCAGCACAGCCCTGTACGGCCCCCTACACAGCGTCACACTGCCTCCTACCCTGAGTCACAAGAAGTACTGCTAAAGACCACACACAAAGTTATCATGTGTGGAGCCCCATGACCAGCTGTTCAGGGCTCTAGAGCCTGGGGAGCCGCAGGTTGGACACAGGTGGTCTAAAAGAATGGGTGTGGGCTTTGGGTGGACATGTCCCTTGCAGCCCCTTCTCCCCATAAAGACAGACCTAGCCCAGGAAGGACCAGAACAGGGTGGGAGCCCATCTCCCATATCCACTGGTGGCCCTGGCCTAACGGGAGGTCATTCTCCTCTTCTGACCTGAAATTGGAGCCTCAGAGTCTCGTGGCCAACCCCCGTTGTTTCTTGATATGCGGTCAGGTCAGCCATCACCAGGGACCCTGCTACCCTGTAGGACTTGTTCTTAAAACATGGGGAGATGATCCCCAAATAGCCTCTTCTCCAACACTGGTCCCTACTTCTCCCAGCGATGGCATCTCTTGTCACCAGGGCCAATCCAGCCATCCCACCTTGAGACCATAGGAAGGCTGGTCCTGGTATAATGCTAACCATGCACTCGACCACCAGGCAACTCTTAATTCCAATTCAGTTTCTCAGCATTAAAGCCACTAACCATTCCCCAGGGCACAGTTGGCTACTTCTCTTGGATGGGTGAGACAGAAACACCTCCAGCAACCTGAGCCAGACAGATTACCATCTCAGAGGGTTGTCCTGCCAGGCATGTACACATTATCTCATTCACTTCTTTCCAGCAGTCTGGTTGAAGAAATGAAACTGAAACTCAGCATGACTAAACAGCTTAAGGTCATAAGAAAGAGGAAAGTCAAGAATTCATTCCCAGAGGGGTCTCATTTCAAGGCCTCTGCTCTTTCCACTTCTTACACTACCACCGTGGCACCTCTGAGCTTAAAAGACACTGGCCAACTCAGGTCATCCTGTGTAGCTGTCTCATCCTTGGTGTTTCTGAGATTCAGGGATTACAAGGGCGGCAGCCAGAAAAGAAATGCAGCAGCTCATAGAGGCAGCATTTGAACCATGTGACCCTGTCTCACTGGTCACAATCGATTAGCACATGCCTATCATTTTATTGACTTATGGACCTTAAGCAGTGGGTACCTGCAGATGAATCAACTCACTTCGCTCTAATGTTTCAGTTGCAAAAAGTAATGAAAGTGCTCATCAGAAAAAGCCAGCCTCTGCCAAAAATAGAATTAGGTCAGGTACATGTCAGCTGGAAGTAAATCAGAATTTATTTTGAAATGTTTGGTCAGCTCTTGTTTGCTGTACCCATCTGTTTCCTTACTTCTGTCATCTTGTTGGAGATGGAACAAGGGGCAGAGAGATCCCATGGGCTGGATCTGGCTGATGGTTTCTATTGCACATAGTGAGTTTCAAGAGTATACACCTGGGGCCTGGGCTTGTAGCTCAAGGTGGAGGCCCTGGGTCCAGCCTTTGGTACTGAAACACACATGTACACACACACAGATGCACACACGCACAAATACATGCACACACAGTGAGGTGGTGTATGATTGTAATCACATCATTATAAAGGCTGAGGAAGGAAGATTGCCATGAGTTTGAGGCCAGCCTGGGCTACCTAGCAAGATCCTATCTCAAAAAATAAATTAAATAAATAAATTAATTAATTAATTAAAACAGAAAAATTGAGCTAGGATAGAAGAAATAAAAACTATGTAAAAGGCCAGGGATGTGGCTCAGTGGCCTATACTCTTAGTACTGTGGAGCCTTGGCAGGAGGACCAATGTGAGCTGAAGGCGAGCTTGGGCTACATAGTGAGACTGTCTTAAAAACAACAATAAAACAAACCAAAAAACCTTTCAGGCAGTTGATCACTTAACATATGCCACAGCCACCAGCTGGGAAGACAAACTACTCACCAGACTCATAATCCTTCTATCTTGCTGAGTTTATACTACAGCTGTGTAGATGAGATTCACACGCATGAAACAACTCTGCTTGAAATCAGACACAGTGTAATCAAAGCCTGTTGTGTGCCGAGAGGAGAAACAGACGCTCTTTGGATATGCTTTCCCAGATTGCGAGCGGGGAGAAAAGGCCAGAGCAAGCCCACACACGCACACCACAAATCGGAGCCGTGTTCTCCATGCTCCCTGGTCCACAAGAGTGCCAGGGCCCAGGGACAGAACAGACAAGGGCCCTGGGTACTATGTAAGCTCCCTGATGACAGTTGAGTCCTCAAATCTCAGAAGTCTAGCACCATGAACTGGAAGATACACCACTGTAAAAATCGTACCAATTAACACTGCAGTGCCAACCACTGTAAGACATTAATTTGAAAAAAAGACATCAATAAAACATTTTACTGGGCCGGGGAGTTAGCTCAGTGGTTCCGGCGCCTGTCTTGCAAGCGCAAGGACCCGGGTTCGATTCCCCGGTAACCACATAACAATACTGGGTACTGGGTGTGGAGACTCACACCCAGCAGCAACCAGTACCACATACCACAGTGCCGGGCGTGGTGGCTCACGCCTGTAATCCCAGCACTCGGGAGGCAGAGGCAGGAGGATTGTGACGTGAGTTTGAGGCTGAGCTGAGGGCCAGCCTGAACCACAAAAGCGAGACCCTGTCTCAAAAAACCTAAAAAAAACCAAAAACAAAAAAAAAACATTTTACTTTAGAATTGAAACATCTTTTGCTTTTATTTATTATTTTTCTGTAGGTTTGTGATATATAGTACAGATATTCCTCATTTAATGACCTACTTATTTAAAGACTCCAGACTTACAAGCTGACTTTTTTGGATACAGTTCTGTGGGTTTCGATGGAGCCTCCGTGTCCTTTTCTGTACAGTGCTCCTTGTTCATGCCGTGCTGTACCTTTGCTGACTGCAGTACACAATGCAGTGCTGCAGTTTCATATTCTGTTGTACATTACAGTGGGGCATGGAAGAGTTATGCAAATAAAAGCAAAATCGCCGAGTCAGAGTTTCCTTTACCTATTTCTCTGTTCTGAATATTGTGATGTACATACTATATATTTTTTGTTATTTAGTGACTAATTCATTTAATAAGGTAGGCCTGGAAGTGGGAGTGTCTGTAATTATATTCATCTTGGGGAACTGGCATGCTCGCACGCACGCGTGCTTGCACACACGCGCACACACACACACAGCAGTAATTCTCGTCCACCCCCCCACATCCCCTAGCATCCCCTCACACCCCCTCACCCCTAGGTGTTTTAGAGGACAGTAGAAGGGTGCCCACGTCTCCTTTTCTGTAGTTCTCAGAGTTGTCATCTGTGCACTTCCAAGGGAAGAGGAAAAATGGCCGATAACAAGGACTTCGGTTCTCTCGCTCACTAGTTTAATCAAGAGCTGCTTCCATCAGGTGTGGTGGTGCCCATCCGTAACCACAGGACTCTGGGAAGCTGAGACAGGACGATTAAAACTTTAAGCCCAACCTGGTCAACCAAGTGACTTAGCAAGACTCTGTCTCAATATTAAAAAAAAAAAATTAATAGAAAGGGCTAGGGATGTAGTTCCGTGAAAAGGTCCTGGATTCAAATCCCAGAATCCTCCACCACACACAGAGAAAAAAAAATGGTTTAATCAGGTAATGAGGCCAGTAAAAGTATCAGAAATAGCAGGTGATTTTTATCAGGTGCCCATTGTGGATAAGGCCCTGGGCTAACTGCTTCTTAGCCAGTATTCAATTTCTTTCTTTCTTATTACACTAAGAAAATGTTGTTTGTTCTGAGGTATTGGAGATGGAAGCCAGGACTTTGCACACTCTAGGGTAGCTCTCTTCCACTGAGCTATCCCCCAGTTCAGGCAATGGTTTTAGCACTCCAATTTTCCTAATGAGTAAACTGAGATTTACAGATGGTAAGCAAGTTGCTGAGGTCACACAGCTGCTAAGGGTCTGGCTGATGTGGGTCAGCAGGTGCATGTATCTCTCAAGTTTGTTTTTGGCCACCACACTAGTAAGCAATATGATAAGACCTGATTTCCTGTAAAGGATTAAAATAATTGAGACATTTCATTCCAGTCAGCGTTTATCAGTAACATTTTTTCTAAAGGAGATTTCAGAAAGCAAAACATTGTTATGCAGACTCAAGAGAAGATCGAGTGGCCTGTCTTAAACTATGACGATATTCCTGAAGTTACTATGGCATAACTAGTCTTTATACAGTCTTTGCGAATTATACTGCTGGATAATGGATTTTAAATTGCATGTTTAAGTAGACTAAGAACTCTATAGTTAGTGGATTATATTTAAGCAACCACAGAATAGATAAGGTGGACAATTAAAGAGTGCATTTCTTCCAAACCCTTAATTTGTGTTAGAATATTCAATTACCAACCTCGATGTGCAGGCATGAATTTGGATTCAGTGGCAGTGAAGTCTGGCCTGCAAGTTTGCAGACTCTGAATTATTTATCAGAAGGTATTACTTAGCTCACATTTGACACAACTGTTTATGTTGGCAGACAATTTAGGGTTATCTGAATTTAGAAGAGTCTGGTTAATCTTTGATTAGCCCTAGGTAATGGGTAGGATTCTCAGATGGCAAGGTCAGATTGCTGGGATCTTAGTCTGATCACCCTAAAAGCTGGAAGGGGGAGTCTCTAGTATTTTTGGAGTCACTTGTAGGAAAATGAATGCACCTTTGAGAGCATAATGTTAAGTGAAGTAAATCAGGAGCACAAGCTTCAGTGTCACATGGTTTCTCCTTTTGAAAAACAAATTATAAATATATTAAAGAGCAAAATAAAGGATGGATAATAGGAAACAGGGAGCTAGATCTTTTGCAAAAGGGAAGGAACCGAGAGAGGGAGGGAGGAGGTGGCGGAAGGGGTGAAGGTGGATGGAAAAGATTTATGATGTGTCATGTGTGTGCACCTACTCCCCACGGAGCACTGCAGACACAGACAATTGTAGTGAAAGAAATACCACGCTTTTTGGTCTTAAGACCCAGTCTTAAGAGATACTGCAGAAAACCAGAGCTGAGGATGTATGTAGCTCAATGGCAGAGAGCCTGCTTAGCACGCACAAATCCTCCGTTCAATCCTCAGTGCCACAATCATAAGTAAATAAAAGTATTGAAGCTCACAAATAACTTTTTTTTTTTTTTAGGTTTTTTTTTTTTTTTTGAGACAGGGTCTCACTTTTGTGGTTCAGGCTGGCCCTGAGCTCAGCCTCAAACTCACATCACAATCCTCCTGCCTCTGCCTCCCAAGTGCTGGGATTACAGGCGTGAGCCACCACGCCCGGCACTGTGGTATGTGGTACTGGTTGCTGCTGGGTGTGGGTCTCCACACCCAGTATTGTTATGTGGTTACCGGG
>PVIR01021683.1:7809-29240 GCA_004026965.1 Petromus typicus
CTGCCTCCCGAGTGCTGGGATTACAGGCGTGAGCCACCACGCCCAGCACTGTGGTATGTGGTACTGGTTGCTGCTGGACGTGAGTCTCCACGCCCAGTATGATATGTGGTTACCGGGGATCGAACCCGGGTCCTTGTGCTTGCAAGACAGGTGCCAGAACCACTGAGCTAAATCCCTGGCCCTGAATCAATACAATAATTCTTGGTTTAATTTTAAAAGCTACTAACTTCCCATTTTCATTTTTGTGATTTTTTTTGTTTAAAATAATGAAAGAACATGATTGTGTACAATTTGCCCCATTGCTTTGCTTTTGAGAACACAATTTTTGTTTCATTTACTATTATCTCCACAGCTCACCAGTAGCTACACCAGTAGCTACTATATCCACTAGACCAGTGTGTGGCTAAATGGTAGATGCCTAGTAATAATTTGTTTAATTAGTGCATTGAAGTCAGAGTTAGGATTAATATGTAAAACTGTTTGAGATATGTTTCTTTACATTATAAAAGTACATGCAATCAAAAGATTTATGGGAAATGAGGTTTTTCGCAGTACATTTAATTACATCCCAATGCTGAAAATAGATTGGGAAGACTAGCAAAATTATATTCTCATGACTCAGTGCATTGTTTTATCTTTGTAACCTTTTTTGATAAATAATTGCTTCTATTCCTCTGATAATATTAATACTTTGCTATTTTCAAAACCTACTTTTTAATATATTTTTAATTTAAATTTAGCCACTACTGGTGTAGTTCAGGCTGGCCCTGAGCTCACCATGTAGCCCACACTAGCCTCCAACTCACAGCACTCCTCCTGCCTCTGTGTCCCTAGGGCTGGGATTACAGGTGTGAGTCACCATGCCTGGCGTTGTGGTGTGTGCTACTGATTGCTGATGGGTGTGAGTTACCATGCCTGTCTTTGTGGTATGTGGTTAGCAGGGATTGAACTTGAGACCTTGTACTTGCAAGGCAGATGCCATAACCACTGTGCTAAATCCCTGGCCCGACTCATGTGTTTTTATATTTAATAAAAACATTTAAATTCTTATGAGAATGAAGCGATACATGAGCTTAAGCTTTCAATCAACGTATAAAACAGTTAAGTTGAATACCAGACAAAGTTATTTTAGCTCTTTCTTTATATATTTTAATACAGTTTTGTACAGAAGAATGTCATGGGGAATATTTGCCCAGCTATCTTTACAAATAAACCCTTAGGTTGGCTCACAAACATAGCGGTCCATAATCTGAACAGCAGCAAGCGTTTTCCCCGGAAGCCACTGAGTGTATCTTGAGTACTAAAGTGTGCTGCGATAGCACTTTACCTGCGGCTCTCACACCTATTTTTCTTAGAAGCGTTGGTTCCATTAATGACATGCTTTCTAGCCAGCCCGACAGTGCCTGCTGTTTTGTTTATTCTACTTACACATGATCTCAGAGTAGATTACACAGGGCTTTTCTGTCAGATCATGTAAGGAGTTTGGGCATCAAGGCTCAGGTGATTTTTATGTTAACAAGAGAAATATTATTGCTGCTACAGTTCGCATTTTCCTATATACTCATTTAATTTTTTCATTTGTAAGGCATTGATCTGATTAATTTTTGCATAACTAATTTTTAATCAATAATCCATTGTTTGCCTCTAGAAAGCTACTTTGGACTTATGAACATTTATGTTAAACATCTCCTTTTGGATACCGTGGCAGTATGTGTACATGGTATTAAAAATAGTTACTTTTGGTCTCATTACCAAGTTCTTTATCAATATTCATTCATTAGGTATTAACACATTACTGCTCTAGGTAGATTGGAAGCAACAAAGTTTTCCTTCAAATATGCTTGTAATTTAGAAAGGCAAATATGATATGCAAAATGACTTTTTTGAGGGGATAATTCTTAACACTTACTCCTATTTAATTTTGTAGCAAATTGGAATTGAGAGAAAACTCAGCTTAAATTAAGGAAAAAATATGACTATAAATATATTTATAAAATGTCTCGTATTCAATAGATCTGATAGAAAAAAGATACAGAACAGTTGATAAAGACATAAAACTTTAAAACTCTTACTAATATTTCTTATAGCATGTCCTCTGAGATTATACATGCTTAGTTTTCAAATAAGCATTTTTATAGTCAGCTTATCTTTTTATAGTCAGACCCTGAACCGGTGAAGGTCTGATAGCAACTTCCAGTTCTCTCTCATTAAGAAACCATTGAAAACATTTCATCTATTTAGCTAGTTTTTGTCTTACTTCCTCTTCTTACTTTATCAGAATTCAATGTTCCTTTGTTGTGTGCTTTTCTTGCATCAGGGCCTTCATTGTTATCTTCAGGTAGAAGGAATGTATTGGGAAGTATGTGGCAGGTTTTTTTTTTTTTTTTTTTTTTTTTTTTTTTTTTTTTTTTTTTTTTTTTTTGTATTTTAATTGAAATCTTTATTGGTACATTACATATACACATCATGATTGTACTCAACAATGAGAATTTATACCAGTATATGATACAACTTAATACTCATTTTTTCCCATAACCCTACCCACCCTACCACCCCCGCCCCCTATATACATAAGCTTTGTTTCCTTTCCTTTTTGTTATAGTCTCATTATTTTTCCCCTCGTATGTAAATATCATATCTTTTCTCTGGTATGAGAAAATGAAGATGTAAATGAGTTCTAGGATGTGTGTTATATATTGTGAAATAGAAAATACTCAGAGCGAAATGGAGTGAAGGGGTAAATAATGAGTAGTAGCTTTTTTTTAACCAACAAGTTTACCCTCCTGTCTTATCTTGACACTTTTTCCTATTTAATTTTGTAACAAGTTGGAATTGAGAGAAAACTCAGCTTAATTTAAGGAAAAAATGTGACTATAAATATATTTATAAAATATTTAATTAATTTCATTCAGAGAGTATCAGTAAGTGTATGTCACATCTCGGCTGTTTGAAGGAGTACCGCATTGGGAATGTAGAGTGAGATAAAAAGCAAGCCCTCTGTCTTTCTCCTTTATCACCTACCATGCAGGCCTTACCCTGCTGCAGTCTTGCCTTTTCCTTTACTATAAAAGTGCTTTGGTAAGGATAGCCAGTAATGACGAGAAAATAAGTTCAGTTTAAGCTTATTGGTCCTTCCCTGATATAACAGTGCCACTTAATGGTGTCTCTCTTGATGTGACCATGGATCCCATTTGACAGAAGTTTATAGTATTGCAGTGAGCTGGGGAGCTCACAAAATCAGTATAACTTTTCTCAGATTCCAGTTGCTAAGTAAAAACTCATTTTATCATTGCAATAAATGCTGTTAGTTATTTTCATTGAAATGACATCTTTTTCATATTTAAGAAAACATGTACAGTAGGATAAAAATGTGATACAATTGATAGTTTTAATGGCTTTTATTAGTTTTAATTTCTAGCACCAGCCCCCTTCCCCCAGAAGTTCTGTGTATGTCATTGACAAATAGGTTACAGTTAACAGTTTGTTTTATAAAGAAATATATTATAAGTCTTTGTTTTTCTTCCCTCTTCTTAAGGCTTCTCATTTCTTTTGGGGATTATGGGCTTTGATTCAAGCCAAATATTCCACTATTGAATTTGACTTCCTTGGGTAAGTGTAAGTTTTTATGTGCATTCCATTTGTCTCTACTCTTGTTTGAATTAACATTTAGACCTCACAGGGCGCATTATTGTTATTTGATCATACTATAAAGGCTATGTACATTTGATAATGTGTGAAGAATCTGCTATCCTGAAATTGGTTCATTGCTGTCAGTATTAGAAAACTGTCCAGTAGGTGGTGCAAGAAACTAAAGATCTATCCTTTGAAAACTACTAGAAAGCTCAGAAAATGAGTGGGTAAAAATAAAGAAAATTAAGTTTTTTGGCTTTCATTAATTTTGTTGTCTCTCTGTTTTCTCAACAGGTATGCGATCGTTCGTTTTAACCAGTACTTTAAAATGAAGCCTGAGGTTACTGCTTTAAAAGTGCCTGAGTAAAGAAGAGATTTAATTAATTCTCAAGTAGCTGAGCAATGGTTGTGAATTTTTTCAGAAGAGATTCCAAAAAGCCAGTATCTGTTAAAATTCTGTTACTTAATTTGGTTATTTTGCTTTACAAATTATGCCTTTAAACTATCAATCTTATTTTTTAAATAGACTGAATGATGTCAAGAAATACACCTATTGCTGTCAGAATGTGGTGGATTAGAGATTTGTTAGATCCACAACAGGTATAAAAATGTCAGTTTAAGCCTTTCTTTCATAATTTATGTGATGTGGGGTTATTTATTATAAATTTAACATGATTCTGTGACTGCTTTCATCATTTTCCTCTGTGAAATGTATACAATGTGAGAGTGCTCTAAGAAATGTGTGTAAAGTTTTGTGTTACAAAGATTGACTTTAGAAAACTATTCTGGTTGTTCAGTGTAATCTTTTTATTTTGATTCACTGTTAGTGAAATCCGTCATTTACTTTTGAAATGCCAGTCACTGACTGCTAAGTTAGGATGGTCGTATGAAACTCTGTGTTCAGGTGGGAGAAACGCATTCACTGATTTTGTTGGTGATGAATCTTTTAAAATTGAGTATTAGAAGCCTTTCTTTTTTGGGGAACACTATTTAGAATTCAGTTCTTGTCTGTGTAGTCTGGAAATATAAACATATTTACCATATAGTCTGGGGATAAGAATAATGATTGCTACCAAAATCTGTATTGAGAAATGTGTGGAAATGCTAAATGTGGTCATTTAAGTTTACTAGTCTTAAGTTTTACCTTACAAAATTGTTTCTAACCAAAAGTCTTGCTTTACTTGAGATACTTTCTTTGTATTAAATGGTAGCTGATATTGCTGATTTTTCAAACAATTACACAAAATTTATTATACTTGAAAACAAAATATTATTTAGATTACATTTTTACAAAAATTTATTCAGATGCATTCTTGACATCCTGGTTTCAAGTGTTAGTTTGTCGTTGTGTCTTAAGTGTGATAGTGGTGACTTGATGCATGTAATTTCAGAGTAATATGTTGAAGCAGTTAAGAAAAATCAAGTAAGAAACGTTTAGAGTAGAGGTCTTATACACTTAAAGACTGAAAGAAAACCAAAATGTGAATTGAGCAGAGATACTCCTGGCAGGAGGGCTTGTTGCTTTGATTTATTGTGCTTTTGTGTATATGTTTAATTTTGTATAGGTTAAGAGGGAAGCAGCTGTACAGAAGGAAGTTAATGCTTTGGCCTAGGTTGGAAGGCTTGACGTTTTGAAGACTGCTTTGTGAGGTTGAGTAGTCACGGTTAACTTTACTTAGAAAAAGGAGTCTGACAAGCTTTGCACTTTGGTCACATAAGTGCTTGTGTACAAAGTTGGCTTAATGGATCTGCATATTTCAAGTGTGCAACTACAAATTTATCCTCTGAGAAATCTTCTGGGGAGTCCGATGTATTATTCCAAATGACTTACATTCTCAGACAAGTGCATTAAAATACGTGGATTATCTCAAGCTGTTTAAAGGTAGCAAAGTAAGTAGAAACACTTAAAGGCCATTTTAAATGGTAAATTGTAGTTACATAAGTAGGATCTTACTATGTTTGTATCTGTAACAGTGTTAGACCAAGATTTGGTTTCTACCTCCCCAATATTATAAATGTTCACTCTTGTTTTTATAAACCATGTTACTGTAAAATTAATAATTTTTGCCTAGCTGACTAAATGAATGGAACCAATTAAATAAACATTAATAGCTTTTTATAATGTTAAAGTGAACTGTAGAAATTGTTTTTGATGGAATTTTCATCTGTGTTTAGAACATCATCATGGAATGGTAAAGAATATATGTTTTTCATTTTTTTGCTTTCTGCCTTTTAAAATGCAAGAGTATATATATATATGTCTTGTAGAACTATGGGAGGAGAGAAGATCATTTTTCTACCTTACTCAATATTCTTACTTCCACGTGTTGTGACCAGAGATTCCCTGAGCCATAGCGGGTGGACTGTGCACGGCTGCTAGCGGTGATGCCGCAGCAGCTGTTTCAGAGAGATTGACTTAGAAGGAAACATAACCAAGACTGAAGGCTGTCGGGTGAGCTAACCCTGGAAGTAAGTCTACAGTGGATCTTGGGAACAAACTGAGATATATAAAATAGGGCACCCACTCTGCTTGTACTCGGGGTGTTGTGATGCTTCTGTTCCTGTACAGGTTGATGGGATCATGGTGCAGACTAGCAGCAGGCTTCAAAATTGCGTCCCTTTATATTGGGCATTTAAAGGATTGTAAAGGAGGCTAAATCTCAACAACACTCTGAATTCATCCTTCTGAAGTTTGCCCGTGGCTCACTGAGATGCAGTTGCCTTTTTATTAAAGCTAAGGAACTTGAATGCCTTACCTGATCGCTCAGCTGGTAGTAAGCTCATTTTGTAAATAGGACAGTGGTTGTCAGACGTGGCATTCCTGTCTGTTCACTGTTGGTCCACAGACCATAGTGGCCCGGATGCTTTGACAAGGGAATTCCACGGCCCTTCCCTTCTGGCCCCTCACGTACATTGATGTTTTTATCTGACAGGTAATACTTGATACTTTTCTCTCCTAACCCCATGCTACCACCACTGTGTATGGACGTCAAAGAGCGGTGGTAGAAAATCTCACTGTTCACATGATCATCTGCGATCAATATGAGCACAAAACTCATCAACTAGTTCTGCCTGGAATGTACATAACAGTGTAAATAAATATTTGTAAATTGCTGTGAATTGTATCTTGCATTTGAGATCATGTGTTGTTTTGCATTCTCTTCCCTTTTGTAGAAATTTTTGTCAGGAAATGATCCAGCTTGTTGGTTTTAGACTGGAAATAGCCAAGAGTTCTGGCTGCACAGTGAGATAGCAGGAACTGGAAATAGGGTTCATCAGCTTTGGTCAGTGTCCGTACTTATTTATTTAGCCTCTCAGTGCCTAATAAGACTTTTCTCCATTTGTTAGTTACCATTAATTTTTGTGAGGTTAGATTCCTGGAAGGAGTGAATTTATATTCCTTTAGTAATACACATCCATTCTTGAAGTCACAGTTCTGAGCTAAGAGAAACTAAATGTGATTTAATGATTACAAAATGACGTGTTATCTTTTTCCCACCTGAGGATTATTAACATTTCCTACAAAAAACTTTGAAGTTCATTGTGAATCTAAACCCCATATACGTATAAGAGACATGGCAAATAATAGCTTTTACTTCAGTTTAAGCATATCTCGGGTGACAGAAGGTATACAGATAATCTTTTGATGACAACTATTTCTATTTTTTGCTAAAAATGTTTTAATTTCATTAACATATATTATTCCAGACTTCAGGAAATGACCCCTTCAGCAGTCTCAACTAAAAGCCTAATTCTCCACATTTAAAATTAATCATAGATTTCTTTTTTACAGTACACAGTAGTCGTCTGTACCATTTTTAGTTTATTATTTCGTTAGACAATGAAAGTGTTTTTGTTTTTCTGCTTAAAATTTCTTTAAAGAATTTTGTATTGACTTCAAAGAGTAACCCAGGCGTAAACTTCTAATATTAATTCACGTGATAGGCAAAGTTAACCAGGCATTGTGGCAGGACAGTTTTGTTATTGGCGGTGTCTTGCACAACCTTATACAGAGGGCAAATGCTAATAATTATTATGCAGAAAGGAAAAAGAATTACAAGTATGTGTTAAAGTAGCTCTGTATTTTGGAATTGATTTGATCTAGTTTTTCTATGGTTCATTATCTTTCAGTATGTCCTTTTACTAGAAAATTCAGTTACATGTAAGGTATTCTTTTGTTTTTGCTTCTTTAAAAAAAAGAAATTTGTTATATTGAACTACCTTTTTTCCTACGACGTATATCACTCATGTGATTACAGTGTTAGTCTTAGGTTTGATGTCTTTGAACAAAAAATATATCATTTAAATGATTTTTCCCTATCTTTGGGAACCAGACAGTAAATGTTCCAACAAAAGAAAACACTTGAGGTTTGTATTACTTTGAATATTAGAAAACTGAAATCAGTAGCATGTTGATGAGTTAAAACTTTTGAGCAGTTTTTACACTGAAAACGTTTCATTTCTGGATCACAATTTGTTATTGAAAGAAAATCTGAACTATTTGTATGAGAAAAAGTAATGATAATGTATAAGCTCTATAAACTCTTTTGTGTCTGATGCATCTCAAACTCAAGTTTTTAGTACCCTTTCCTCCAGAATGGTTCTTTCTCACCTTTTCTGTGCTTTATGTACTTGGTATACTACTGACATTATAAAAACAGGGTTAAAATACCATTATATCTGTATTCACTATGAATCCTATAGCTTTTCTAATTAGGAAAAAAATCGCTCTCTAAAATACTGCCCCCCCCTTTGGTTAACATTTTACCCAGTTAGTGTTTGAAATGAGTCATTTTAACAAAATTTAAGATGCTTGTAAAAATTGAAAACACTGTACACTTAACTTCCCACTAGTCAGTGAAGGGTAAGAAATAACCTAGGTGATTGGAATTATAGGCTCTTAGGTAAATTTAAAATTTAAAGGCTTTTAATAAGAAACTTTCAGAGATAGATTAACCCAGTTGTATCCATGTAAAGTAGCTCCTGTGGCTTGGAAAAGACCCCCGAAAAAGCAGTGGAGGAGATGAGGGTGTGCTTGCTCTAATTTTAGTTGTGGTGTGCAGCTACTTAAATACAAGTAGTGACATACTGAAGTTTTTATTGTTAATAACCTGAGGTAGTTTTCTGTATGTATCTACTAAAATAATTATAACTGAATGGAATCTGCAAAGAAGCTTTTTGACTCTACTGTATTTAGGAGCCTTTGTACAGCTAGGTTGAGTTTCCAGGATACGAAGTATTTGAATTTTAAGATATATTATCATTCTAAGGAAGAAGACATGATACTATCCCATTTGCAAGGCAAAAAAAAAAGTAATTGTCATTGCATTAAAAGCTGTATGGTGAATTTGGAAGTCGTGGCAGAAAGCTTAAATTTGCGTTCATCAAATGTGAACTATAGTAGTATAATGCTGCTTTGTACATACTGTATGTAAGTGCTACACGTCGTCTCAGCACTGAACATGTATTGATACCTCTCAAATGAATGCAACCTGATGTGGGTGTTTTGATACGCCTCAGAAAGCATCGGAGTGAGACTTTGTTAATCTGTTCGCTAATGGAGATACTTCCTGTTTTTGCGTTGCATATTTTCATGTTTAAAATTTAATTTCTACATTTGTACTGCTGTTAATTTAAGTAAAATTAGTTCTGTGGATAAAAAGGCATTGCCTCTGAAGAAAATTTAAAAACAGCCCCATTCATGTAACCGCTTAAGTAAAAATACATTTTTGTTATATGTTCATGAACTTTTAATGAAATTGTGTTTTTCTGTTTAAACATAAGTGATGTTTAGGCTTTATTTCTCATTAATAAAGCTTTTTACCATTGATTAAATGAAGGAATGTATCTTTTTGAAGAGATTTATATTCTGTAAATAAAAATTGGTTGTAACAATAAAGTTGGGTTCTAACTACAGTGTCCACATTTTTAAAATGTCAATTTATATTTTTTATTTTATAAAAGAAGTCCAAGACTTTTAAAAGGTGGTGTATAACAGCACAGTTCACAGAAGCTAAATCTTGGAAGTAGCCTATATGTCTCAACAGACAGATGGGTAAAGTGAGGGATTTGCACGCAGTTGGGTACTGCTCTGTCATAAAGAAAGATACGCTCGAGTCGTTTGCAGGAAAATGGATGTCCCGGAGACCATTAAGTGAAATAATACAGACACACAAGCTTAACTATCCCAAACCCAAATTATAAAGAGCAAAGTAAAATATAGACAATAGGAAATAAGGAAATAGACCTTTCTAATTAGGAGAAGGGCACTAAGAGATGGAGATGGGAAGGAGGATAAGGGAATTAAACATACACCTACCCAACTTCACACGAGGAACGTAAACACTGCTAATAAAATGTGTGTGTGTGTGTGTGTGTGTGTGTGTGTGTGTGTGTGGAGAGTAAGTCATTTTCTGATTTTATATTTTGGAAAAGTTTACTTTTGAACATTTGAGGATGTTGAACATTACATAATCTGTGAACACATTCTGTGCAGTTTAAGAGTACGACATCCTGCTGGGCATGGTGGCACATACCTGTAACCCTAGCTCTCGGGAGACTAAGGCAGCAGGGAGGAGCACGGCGAGTTCAAGGAACCGGGCCTGGACTGCACAGACCAGGTCTCAGGTAAAACGTAGTAACCTGATCCTTCTTCTACTCTGTCTTCACCATTCATGAAGTTTTTAAAAATGTTGAGGTACTGCATTGGTGGAGGTGGTGGATCTGAGATCAGTAGGGTGAGCACAGCCTTCAGGTGATATTTACTGTGAAGGTCAATCTTTTATAACAAAAATAGTAATTTGCATAGTTTTCATAGGCTATTTTCCAAATTGGCTTTATCTGATATTTTCTAATGAAGCTTCAGGTTGTAGATCCCTAACCCAAACATTGTAACTGAAAGCGAGGTTACAGTTAAGTTTTCGTCCCTGAGATGAGAAACTAGTTGTAGATGTTGACTAATTAACCTGTCCCTAACTGTGTTGTACAGCCTTACCCTCCCAGGGCACTGGAATTACAGATGGTGGGCCACCATCCTGGGCTTCTTCACCAATTATTTTTTCTTGGTATAAAGGATTGGATCCCAGGGTCTTTGCAATGAGCTACATCCCCCACCTTTTAAAAAATTTTTTGAGACAAAGTCTTGCTTAATTGCAAAATTATCCAAGCTGGGTAATTTAAACTAATGATCCTCCTGCATCAGCCTCCCAGAGTGCTAGGATTATAGATGTGCCCGTATGGCCTGCTTTCTTATTAGTGTTGAATCCCTCGTACTGCAAAAGACTTGATATGATACTGTCTTTTTTGTTTCTTTTTTTTGTGAGAACAGGGTCTTGCTTTGTAGTTCAGGCTGGCCCTGCGCTTGGCCTCAAAACTCCCTGTCTCTGCCTCCCGAATGCTAGGCTTGTAGGCATGAGCCACCATGCCCAGCACCGTGATGTGTGGTACTGATTGCTGGTGGCTGTGAGTCACCACACCCGACATTTTGTATGTGGTTACTGGGATTGAACTTGGGACCTTGAGCTTGCAAGACAGGCACCAGAACCACTGAGCTAAATCCTGGGCCCTGGATGTGATATTCTTAAGTGACAGTAACTTGCATTCCTTAAAAATGTTACTCACTTGGTACTTTGCATTAGTTTCTAATGCTGGCCTGATTTTCATACTATTTAAGAATAGGTCTCCATAATTTTTTCTTTGTCTTTCATATATAATAATTTTACAGAGATAATTTTGGCATTGGTTGCCTCTGGTTAGGTTTTGGGATATGTGTGGTTTCTTTCAGTATTCTCCAGGGTAATCTGCCTAAACAAAAGAAAAAGGCAAAAAAAAAAAATCACCTTCCTTATTTAAAACTCTTCAAAGTCTTCGTATTACCTGGCGTATGGAACCAAGATTTCGAAGATGTCAAGATTTCTATGGTTTGGTTTTGGTCTGTCTTCTTTCAAATATTCTGGCTCCCTTGCCTAGCTCTGTGCAGTTATGACGCTTCCCAGTCTGTGCTTTTCTTCACATTTTTCTTGACCAGACTGACTGACTGTTAACACTTGAAAAGCTCTGTCAAACCACTGTGAAGTGTCAGTTCCAGAATGTCACCTTTCTGCTTGGTCAGTTGTGCCTCTGTCCCTACTGCAGTGCCGTAGGGAAACTTCATTGCGTTATAATTACCTGTTAGTGATGAGTGTGTCTCCCTGCATAGCCTTCCACTCGTGAGCCGGCTGAGCTCTCTGTGTTTTTAGTTTCAGAACCTCCCATAGTGGAAGGTACATAACGAATCTCCATGTGTTTCCTGGTGGAAAAGAAAATTGTGTAGTTGAGACTTTCCAATCAAGCCAAAAGAAAAAAGGCCAAGCTTTGCTTTTGGTGAGAGGTGTACATTTTGGAAATAGTTTAGCTTTCTGAGTTGTCATCTGCAGAGTCACTTCTTTGGATCTGTACTTCACACCTTTGAAATAAGTCCATTTTGCTCTGTGAGCGGAGACTGGGGGGGGCATGATCTGGTTATTTAGTTGAGCCACAACAGGAGTAGTATCTGCTACATTAACTGTCAGATTTCTCAGTGGTAACTGGAAATCTAGTATCCTAGAAAGCTTTTGAAGCCCCACTGCATATACTTAAAAGAAGTTCATTATTACTGGTGTGTGTGTGTGTGTGTGTGTGTGTGTGTGTGTGCGCGCGCGTGCGCACGCTGCGTATGGAATCTGGAGCATTCATTCTGTATTATATCCCTATATGATCTTCATCTTTAAATTATAAGACAGAGTCTTGCAGAGTTGCAAAGTAGCCCAGACCTGACTTGAACTTGTGATCCTCGTGCATAACATTGAAATAAACAGTAAATGAATTTTTTTCCTTCAATATGAGTTAGAGCCAAAGCCTGTAATTGTTTTTCCCATAATGTTACAAGAAAGTCAATACAACTGAAGTCAAGCATTATTGACGTCACTAGAACTTTATTTTGTTCAAGTGCTGTTTATAGTAAGTTGCTAGGCAGGCAAGAATCTGCGTTTTTCCAAAGAACTGGCAATTACCTTGGATTATTTCCTCCAGTGCCCTCATTCAACCATAACATTACAGCAGGGGAATAAGTCTAAAATTTCTTTGACACATCAGGTATTTTTTTCTGTATTATTTTCATTCAACAGAAAATGATCAAGAATCAAACATCCTAGTTTCTACTCAAATTTTTCTCTTTGGCTTTTGCAACTATTTATACTGACTCTGTTTTGGAGACATGTCTCATTATGTAGCCCAGGTCAGCCTTGAACTCAGCAATTCTCCTGCCTGCCTTCCATGGGCTGGGATTATAGGCATGAGCCACCACACCTGGCCAAATCTCTTCTAAGGTACTAAGATACAGTAACCAAAATTCATGTAGGAAAATTTAATATAAAAAAGAGACCTTTAGACATTTTTCTATCACTTCTTTGCCTTGATGTGCTCCCTATTTGACATTTCCAACCTACTTGGAGTGTAGACATGCTGACTGTGCCTTGGGCCCCTGGGGGTGAGTGTACCTGGAGTACCTTTGGAGAGAGTCTGGCTTTCAGTGTGACCTCCTGCTTGTCTGCTTTCTGAAAAAATACAGATAGGCCTTTCATGCTAAGAGGCCATTTTCATCCAGCTTTTGGATGCTACAGATCGAAAATTGGTGTCCCCCAAAATCTACATGCTGAAAGTCCTCACCCCCCAGCCCCCCAATCATGTGGTGTTCTTTGGAGACAGGACCTCTGAGGAGATAATTAAGATGAAATGAATGAGGTCAAGACGAGGGGTTTTTGGTCTGTTTTGTTTTTAAAGGCAGGGTCTTGCTACGAAGTTGAGACAGGGCCCTGAGCTCACTATGTAGCCCAGGTTGGCCTTGAATTTGTGGTAATCCTTTGTTTCTGCCTCCCGAGTGCTGGGGTTACAGGTGTGCACCTCATTCCCAGTCAGAGTAGGGTCTTTATGAGAAGAGGAAGCAGAAAGCTCCTTCTCTGTGCTTTCCCCTCTGGGACAGGGCCAAGTGAACGCACAGCAGGAGAGTTCGTTGATCACAAGGCAAGAAGAGAAACCCCATCAGTGACTGTAAGGTAGCACCTGAACCGTGGATTTCTAGCCACCAAAATTGAGAACATACATTTTTTGGTTGGTTAGCCCCATCCCCACTCCTAATTCACTTTGTGGTGTGTGTGTGTGTGTGTGTCTGTACAAACTAATACAGCTGGTAGGAACATAGACCATTTTATGTCTTGTTAGTATACGAGAGAATCTGTGTTGAGGGTGGAGTTTGAAGGATGGGATTAGGGTGTGTAAATGTTTTCCTCCTTTCTCAGCCTGCCCTTGCTCTTTCTCTGTGTGTGTAGAGTCATGACCCTCTGTGTGTGTAGAGTCATCCAGGGTTTCTCTCTCTCTCTCTGTCTCTCTGTCTCTCTGTCTCTCTGTCTCTCTCTCGTTCTTCTACCTTCCCTTTAGCTCACTAAGCCTTCCAAACCCTGGACTTCTTTCTTTCCAGATGTCCCTCTTCTGGCTCTTTGTTGTCACGTAGCCCAGACTCTGGTGGAGTCTGGTGTCAGGCCCTTCTGTCAGCCTTTGTAACTAACGAATCCCCACCACTGTTCTCCACCGCCATCCAGGAGGTCCTTTGTGTGAGCGTCTCCACCAAGTGCCTCATCCTCTCCTGTCCTGCACCTGGCCTTGCTCAGGGACAGTTTACTAACTGTTGCTCCTATAATTCCATATTCTCTAACATAGGAGAGAGGCAGGATTAATTTAGGGCAGAGGGCAAAGTTCATCACTCTTTTCTGTTCAAGCTGTGTTGTTACGGCTGGTTCTTATGAAGTATTTCTAGTTTGTTCACTAATTTATTAATTTATTCCCCTTTAATCCATATCCCACATATTATTCATTTATTTCTTATAAATAACCATTTTACTATTTTTACTTGGATGTGGTTTTATAATACAGGTAGAGTTTTGTGGCCATTTATTTTATGCCTAAATTAATTTGGATCGTGTATTGCTCTCTAGGTTTTTGTATTCCTTTTATCACCGCATGATGTTTTTAAATCTATTACCATCCTTAAGGATATTGAAGCTTCTACAGCAGATATTCTCACTCTATTTTGGATCATCTTTGTCTGATACATCTTTTTTCCATTGCTTATTTCAACCTTTCAGAGGTTTTTTGTTCAGAGTGCATGGCTTTTCTGCATGTAAGTTTTTAACTTCAGTCTCCAACTTTTCACTGTTAAACATTAACTTTCATTGCAATTATTATAGGAAAATATAGTTCTATCATATTTTATTGCATATATTGTCCTCTATTTTACTCACTACTATTATCAATATAAAATTTCTATCACTGAGTTAATATTCATGCACTGCATTTTTCTTCTGGTGGTTGCCCTTATAAGTATAATTTATATGGACATATAATTTTATATGTCCATCCCTACCTGTGGCAGATTGGGAAATGTGCTACTCAGATCCCCCTGCAATAGAGGACTCGCTTCGTGTGGAGCTGTGGTTGGTGGCCAGCTCCAGCTGTTAGCACAGTCAGGGTCTGCCTTACTCAGGTTGGCATCATACGCTTCTCTGGGCAGCGATACGGTGACCTCACTCTTCCTACTCGATGCGGTGCTGCTCTAATGGGCCGTCTCTGCCGTGGGCCTCCCATGGAGCCTGGCAAGGTCCCTGGCAGGGTCCTGGCAGGTTTGCTTCCTCGTCTGGAATGTCCTCCTGAGCAGTGGTGCTTGCTCCCTTTTGCTTCACAGACTCTTGGCATTAGTTTCTGGAACCTGACCTGCAAGCAGTTGGTCACAGAAGTGGTCTAATAAAGCAGGCGGCTAACATAGGACTTTAGAGCTACTTCACTTAACCACACTGGCTGGTGGCACATCAACAGACAGGCACTAGGGGGCCGCTCAAATGACTATATATTATGTACATGTTGTACTTTGATGGTAAGCTGAGATGGTCCCCTGGTAGGTGACAGTTCCTATGTCTGGTGAAGCTGTTCAGGGGTTTGAAACGAACAAAGAGATGATAAATATGAAGATAATTGAATTTTTGTTCCTGACTGCATGGACAGGCTGCAGACAGATAATGAAAAGCTAAGTGCACTGAACAAACAATTGAAAACTCAGTAATAGAACTGTTTGGTAATACCTATTGATGTATGGGAACTCTCTTGGGATATGGAATTTCACATAATCTTCATAAGGGCTGCAGGAGATGATGCAAACCAGTGCTACCAGTGGCTTCCTAGAAACTGGGAAAAAAGAATGGCCTTGATGAATGCGATTGAAATGCCTGACCTGTGATAGGCGTTAGAAAAAGTGCCCGGGTGGGGAGTTAGCTCAGTGGTTCCAGCGCCTGTCTTGCAAGCGCAAGGACCCGGGTTCAATTCCCCTGGTAGCCACATACAATACTGTGTGCAGTAGCCACGTACAATACTGGGTGTGGAGACTCACGCCCAGCAGCAATTAGCACCACACACCACAGTGCCGGGCGTGGTGGCTCACGCCTGTCATCCCAGCACTCGGGAGGCAGAGGCAGGAGGATTGCTGTGATGTGAGTTGGAGGCTGAGCTCAGGGCCAGCCTGAACTAAAAAGTGAGACCCTGTCTCAAAAAAAAAAAAGAAAAGAAAAATTATATTCTTGATATTTCCATTTAACTTCGTCTCTCATCTATGAGCAAAAAAGTGTTTAAAACATTTTATATTCATTCTAACAATATAAGAAATTATTTTTATTGAGGATTTTCTCTGACAACAGAAAAGTTTTGAGGAAATGTAATTTTTGTTTTTTAGTATTCTTGAGACAAGTTCTTGCTTTGTGATTCAGATTGGCCTTGAACTCACTATGTAACCCAGCCTGGCCTTGAATTCACAGCAGTCCTACTGCCTCTGCCTCTCAAGTGCTGGGATTGCAGGGGTGAGCCACCATGCCAGGCAGGAAATGTAATTTTAAGTAAATTTCCAAGCATGCAGAAATAACGTGTTCTGGCTGGACAAGGAAAGCCAAAGTCTAGTACTGCAAACACAGGTAGAAATGGGCAGGTATATGGAATACTTTTCTTTTCACTGCTATTTTTCCTGATCTCCATGAATCAGGGGAAGACATTTTAAAAATTCAATTTGATTTTTAAAAAATGAATTCTCCTAAGTCCCTGCCTGAGGTGTGGAGGTGAAGGTGGGGCAGCCAAGGGAAGAAGGGTTATGGGAAAAGCCCGACCCATGATATTGACAGATACTTCCCTTTCTGCCCTCCTCCCTCTTCTGCAAATCATTTCCATTCACCGACACTGACCTCGAGTCCATATTGATTGTGGTACTTGACACCGAACCCCTTAGGACCAGTTGGCTTAACCTTCTGTGAAACTCTGTAGGTCTTTTTGTTATTGAGGTTCTGGTACTCTTTTAAATTCAGGCCAGCTTCCTACCCTCTTCGGTCTTTGTGGCATTAGGGACTCAGCTTCCTTTGTTTTACTCTTAAAAAATATAACCTTTAGCCCCACCCCCACCATAATTAGCAAGGCAATACCTGTCCACAAGAGGAAAATCAGGAACTATAGATGCCAGAATTTAAATTATAGCCCTATTTAACCTTTAATTATGCCTGACATGATGTTTATTACTGTATGTATATACTGTATATATATATACTATGCATGTATGTATATTTTACCATATATATGTATATACATGTTTATTTTATGTCTATTGTATTATATATACATATATACACACATACATATATATATACATATATATGTATACACACACATATATATATGTCTATTGCCTTATTCTGTGATAGAAATGAACCCACACACACATACGTACACGCTGTAAAGCTGATTACAGTTGTTTTATATCAGGATTATTTTTTGCTTTTGAGAAGAAAAACTTTGGATGCCATTTTTGATGGCTGCTTATAATTTAATTATAGATTATACCGCAATTTGGAGCTTCTATTCTGAAAATTTTAGGTTCCCAGTGATTTTTAAAACCACAACACTGTGTGGTGTGACAAACCTTGTACCGAAATCCTCTGCCTTTTTCTGAGTCAGTTTCAATCTCTGCAAGTGAAATTCGGGTTCTAGTGGAATGCACATTTTTCATGGATTTATATATATTTCGAGAAGGTTCAAGTACCTTAAAAAAATTTTTTTTTTTTTGAAACAGGGTTTCGCTTTGTAGTTCAGGCTGATCCTGAAGTTACTAGGTAGCCCAGGCTGGCCTCAGACTCACAGCAATCCTCCTGCTTCTGCCTCCCGAGTGCTGGGATTGTAAGTGTGAGACACGATGCCTGGTTTAACATAACTTTTTACTGTTACACGAAGAGAGAACTCTTGCGAATACTGTTTAATTATCATTAAAAATATTTGTCCCGGGCCGGGGAGTTAGCTCAGTGGTTCTGGCGCCTGTCTTGCAAGCTCAAGGACCCGGGTTCGATTCCCCGGTAATCACATACCATACTGGGTGTGGAGAATCACGCCCAGCAGCAACCAGTACCACATACCACAGTGCCGGGCGTGGTGGCTCACGCCTGTCATCCCAGCACTCGGGAGGCAGAGGCAGGAGGATTGCTGTGATGTGAGTTGGAGGCTGAGCTCAGGGCCAGCTTGAACCACAAAGCGAGACCCTATCTCAAAAAAAAAAAAAAAAAAACAAATAAAAAACAACAACAACAAAAAAACAACTTGTTCCAAATGACATTTCCGTTTCTTGAGGCTTTAAACACCAGCTTAATCTTCTGGAGGTCGTCTCCCCATTCACAGAAGTACAATAGAAGGCAGACCACACCTTGCCAGCGAGTGCCCTAGGTCCTGAAAACGCTGAAATTGATACAGCACAGTTCCAGTCCCCTTTTTATTTCAGGGCTCGAGGGCAGGGCCCTTGGGCGAGAAGGTAAATACATCCTGACAATGCAGGGAGTGGAGCCTGACAGTGTGAAAGCGCTAAGGGAACTCTCGCAGGGAAAGCGAGTCCTACCACAAGTGTTAAGTGGGAAATAAGACAAACTAAGATCAGGAGTTCACGGGCATGAAAGTGGTTTTCAGGCAGAGCAGCAATTTTTATCAAGAAGGTTGACGAGTACAGGTGTCGTGCTGGGAGCCGCAAGGCGCTGGTGCGGCTGGGGCAGGGAGTCCAAGTTGGAGAGAATCTATGAATGACGCGAAGCAGCTGTAAAAATTGTTACGAATTTGTGGCTGAAGCGCTTAGGATTCTTGTGGGTGCGGCTAAGTCGGGCTAGGTGCTGTTTTGGGGCAGAGTCACAGGATCGAATGTGCATTTGGGGGAACTAGCTGGATGCTGTGCGGAGGGTCAGCTGGGGTGTTACTGACCGGAAGTAGGGAGGCCGGGGCTAGGAGTAGAGGGCGTCAGCTCCCACCAGACACCGGGACAGCAGGAGCTCCGCGTGCACCGACCCCGGGGAGAGCTCGCAGGTAACGTGTGCCGTGCGCGTGCACGTGCGTGTGCGTGTGCGCAGGCGCGCGTGTGGCCACCTTACAGCGGTAGCGTCTGGACTGCAGTGGGTGAAAGATTCCGGCGTGGTTATCCGGCCGCACCAGCTTTTCCTACCATGTTGGATGAACCCATTATCTGACCTTGTAGCATGCCTCAAGAAAAAGAACTGTTGTAGAGCTGAAGAGAAAGGTAGAGGGAATGTTCAAGGAGCCAAAAATTAAGATTAATCACATTGGAGAGAAATGGAGAAAGGAAACTATGATAAAACCAAAGAGGGTCTAGAGATGGCACAGGAGGGCAGGGAAGGGCAGTAAAATGATTAAACTGAGATAGGCATGCGGCGTTCCAATTCCCCAAGGTGAACCTAATTAAATCATGCACCACGAACACGCTAATAAGAGACAAAAGCAGTCATTCGAGGTTTCTAGGAGGCGAAGAGGGCTTGCTCATAAAAACCTGAACTGGCAAATTAGAAGCTAACCTTGCACCTAGGGAAATTGGGACAACAGAGCGTGGCAGATATTGAGGTCTATCGCGATACGTGGGGGTGGAGTCCGAGGACGTTAGTTAGGCTGGTCCAGGTAGTTTATGTCGCATGCAAGAAAACCCACGACAGGGGCCAGGGATTTAGCTCAGTGGTTCCGGCGCCTGTTTTACAAGCGCAAGAACTCGGGTTCGATCCCCGGAAACCACATACAATACTGGGCGTGGAGACTCACACCCAGCAGCAACCGGTACCACATTCCAGTGCCGGCTGTGTTGGCTCACTCCTGTAATCCCAGCACTTGGGAGGCAGAGGCAGGAGGATTGCTGTGATGTGAAGTTGGAGGCTGAGCTCAGGGCCAGCCTGAACCACAAAGCGAGACCCTGTCTCAAAAAACCTAAAAAAGAAAAAGAAACCCCGCGGCAGCTTAGGTCCAGCTCTGAGCCACGTACCGCTGGTGCGTGCGGAGGCCTGACAGCCCCACAAATGCCTACAGGTGGGAAACATCGGCCTGATTGGAGCCCTGAGGGGCAATATCCTAAAAGACCACAAGGTGGTAATGTAATTTCACGAGTCTCTTAGAATCTGTTTTGCTTTCACTCTGGTTGCTTCCTTTTTTTTTTTTTTCCTGTTTGTATTTATGCCTTTCTGTCTCTGTATTTTTAGTCTTTTAAATTTTCCTGATTTCTGTAGCCTCTTTTCATTATGTTTCAAACTTCTTTGTTTCTTGGAGGCTCTCAAGGTGTCTGAGAGAAAGAACTCAACCTTTCCCATTAGTCACTCACTAGAATTTCATCTTTTCACTAAAATATACAAGTTTTATTTAGCAAAAGGTAGAAACATGTGAGAATGTTCAGCACAACTCAGGTAACGTCTCAGAGTTATCAGTTCATGACCGTAAGTTTCACCTCTATTCCACCCACTCCTCTACTTACCACGGTATTTGGAAGCAACTTCCAGTTCTGTGACAAGTTTATCTGTAAATATGTCTATTTCTCTCATTCATGAGGTCTCTTTTTTTTTTTTTTTCTTTTGAGACAGGGTCTTGCTCTGTAGTTCAGGCTAGCCCTGAGCTCAGCCTCCAACTCACATCACAGCAATCCTCCTGCCTCTGCCTCCCGAGTGCTGGGATGACAGGCGTGAGCCACCACACTCGGCACTGTGGGATGTGGTTACTGGGGATCAAACTAGGGACCTTGCGCTTGCAAGGCAGGTGCGGGAAACACTGAGTTAAATCCCTGGCCCCATGAGGGCTCTTAAACATTGTTACAATGCTGGTCCTACTAAAAATATTAACAACCTTTAATATTATAAAATTCAGTTGCCCTTTAAATTTCTTATGACCTTTTAACACGAATTAAAATAAAATATAATTTGCTCTTTGGACTCCATAAATCCATGTATTATCCAAGAATTGTGATCCCAGATAAAGTCCATGAATTGTGCTTGGTTGATTTTCCTTGTAATATATTTCATTCTATGACTTTTTACTTTCTCCTTTTTTCTTTTTTTTTCCCCAACATGCAATTTATTTGTTGAGGGAAATAAGTCATTGCTCTGTATTTTACAAAAGCCTACACTTTTTTTTTTTTTTTTTTGGTTTGGATTGACTATCCTTAAAATGATAGTGAAGCATTTTACATTTTTAAACAAAAAATTAAGATGAAGCTAACCACTTGCTTTCATTTTTGCCTGTTGCTGGTCTTCTAAATACTGCAGGAGAAATGTTACATATTTGTGCGATGCACAGCATCAGTGTCTAAGCTCTGCTGACATAGGGAGCAGGTCATCGTTCGCCCTTCTCTTCCTGTTATTCTTTTTTCCTCCTCCTCTTCCTCTTCCCCCTCCTTCTCCTCTATCTCC
>PVIR01021684.1:0-29106 GCA_004026965.1 Petromus typicus
TTTTTTTTTTTTTTTTTTTTTTTTTTTTTTTTTTTTTTTTTTTTTTTTTTTTTTTAGGTTTTTTGAGACAGGGTCTCGCTTTGTGGTTCAGGCTGGCCCTGAGCTCAGCCTCAAACTCACATCACAGCAATCCTCCTGCCTCTGCCTCCCGAGTGCTGGGATTACAGGCGTGAGCCACCATGCCCGGCACTGTGGCATGTGGTACTGGTTGCTGCTGGGCGAGAGTCTCCACACCCAGTATTGTTATGTGGTTACCGGAGAATCGAACCCGGGCCCTTGCGCTTGCAAGACAGGCGCCGAAACCACTGAGCTAACTCCCCGGCCCTTATACATGTATTTTTAAAATTGATGGTAGTGGAAAAAAGCTGCTATAGAATTTAAATTATATTTGATAGATACAGTGATATAATAATTTTGCTATCAAATGTCAACAGTTAAAATGTGCCAGATACCAGTTTTTGAAAATGTTTTTATGATGAAAAAACTTATTCTCAACTTAAAAATTTACAGGAGAATAAATTGACTTCAAAAAATATTAGGAGACATTTAATAGCCCCTAAATGTAAATATTTTACCCATATTTACAGCTAGAAAAATGGAAGTTCATAAAATTATTTGGTATTAATAAAAAGATCAGTAAGGGATAAACCTGGAAGGATCTACTGACTGTAGCCATCTGAATTTCCTGCTTCATCTTCATTTCCACTATTTTCTACTTCCTGTCCAGTCATCTATTCAAGTGTTTCACTGAGCCACAGCAGCACCAGGACCCTCAGCAGCAGCTCAGCTCTAGAATTCTAGAGTAATGGAATCTTGGTATTGGAATTCTGAAATTAGTTCCTTAATCTGACTGAATTTTTAAAGATGTTCTTATTGCCAAAGGCATATGGGACACCGGTGATCCGGGACATGCAGTGAAAGAACACTAGGGAAGTCACTTAGAACTGCCCGGTAGATTCCACATTTCCAAGTGGTTGCTGCCATAGAACAAGGAAATGGAAGTAAATAAAAAAAATCACTGTTTGGGATGAATTGGCTAGTTGTGAGCTGGAGAACTTGAGGAAATAAAACAATATCAAGCTTTTGAATTCTCACAATTTGGTAAGGAATCAAAAAGTACTTAAAATGGGTTTTAAAATGGATTTTATTTTCTTTACTTTTAGAATTTAGATTTCTAAAACCCAAGTTCACCACATAATACTGGAGTAAATGAAGTATAATATAGATTCAAACCATAATTTTTGTATTCAGATTTTAATTGGTACATTATGAACACATGTCATCATTGCACTCAACATTGAGAGTTTGTACCAGAATATAACACAACTTGATTCTCATTTTTCCCCTTCCCCACCCAACCCTGCGCACCCCCAACCCCTATATACATAAATGGGACCTCTAATCCTAGCTTTTTTTTTTTTTTTTTTTTAGGTTTTTTGAGACAGGGTCTCGCTTTGTAGTTCAGGCTGGCCCTGAGCTCAGCCTCAAACTCACATAACAGCAATCCTCCTGCCTCTGCCTCCCGAGTGCTGGGATTACAGGCATGAGCCACCACGCCCGGCACTGTGGAATATGGTACTGGTTGCTGCTGGGCGTGAGTCTCCACGCCCAGTATTGTATGTGGTTACCGGGGATCGAACCCGGGTCCTTGCGCTTGCAAGACAGGCGCCGGAACCACTGAGCTAAATCCCTGGCCCTAATCCTAGCTTTTGAGGAATCTCCACACTGATTTCCACAGAGGTTCTATGAGTCTACACTCAAACCATAATTTTTAACTGTCTCTCAGCAAGAGTAAGACAAATTTGAGTACATAAACAAATCATGATAAAACCAAGACCTTTGAACTACTAAATTCTATACAATTCACTTTGACAAGGCAACACTTCTCTGTTTTTGAGATTAGTTTTTTTTTCTCCAAAGTAAAAGGCTTTTTAAAATGTTGGAAGTAAGCAGATCCTTCTTCTAGCCTATTTCCATCATTTCTTATTGTTCCTAGATCTATAAACAGATCCAGATCTCAGGGGCTCTAGATCTCAGGGTTCCAGGGTTCAGATATTGAGTATGAACAAAATGATATAAACTATAATACACCAAGTTATATTTTGATAAATTATTTTTTGAAATATTTTGCTAAATCCTAATTGACAGAGACTTGGTGAAAAATATACAAGACCACATCTTAAAAGTACTGGATTAAGTTCAAGAAATCTAAGGAAGATCATAACTTATTGATTTGGATGTATTAAAGAGAGACTAAGTATTTGATGTACTAGTTTGAGAAGATAAAAGTGGCCTCAGTTATTTGGTTAACTGAATCCTGGACCTGAAAGTACCTTTTACTGAATGAAAAGAAATTCTGAGTCAGAATTTCTTTGAGGGGCTGGAGATTTAGCTCATTGGCCCCATGCCTGCCTAGAAAGCACAAGATCTGTGGTAACACACACACAAAAAGTCTCTTTGCTACACTAGCAGAAGTCTAAACAAAACAATTACTCCTTACAGGGTCATGTCACAATCATAGTAAGTTTACAGGTCATGTAGTCTGTGTTACAATATTTAAATCTACCCCTTTAGCCTAAAATACCTCTAACTAAAAAAATAAATGAATAGCAGTGGCTGTGCTCCAACAGAAGCTTATTTTCAAAACTATGCAGCTAATTTTTGGGCTATAGTTTGCCAACTCTTGCTAGAGGAAGATACATAAGGATTTAGCCACAAGGTTGAAATGGCTTTGCCAAGTAAGAAGTTCTCACTCAGTGCCTAGCTAAGTCTCCTGGAAAGATGCACTGAACATTCTCTTCTCGGCAAACTGGAGAAAAGCATTCATAAAGGTAACATCAACATGCCTGAAAAAAAAAATTTAGAGTGATTAATTTTTTTGCCAAAAAGTGAGTGGCAGTGAGAAATTGAGCCTTCAAAATTTACTCTCTGGAATGGAAAGTAGAGTGTGAATTAAAAGGCTCCCTGGATTTAGTAAGAGTGCTAGAAGCCCTGATTGGCAGGAAATGACTTGTAGTACACTTTGTGTTTCTTTACATTACTGTGGATGGAATTATGATGCAACATGCCTTCTGAAGATTAAACTAAAAGACAAGAGAAGCTTTGCTCTGTTTTCTTGGGGTATCAATCACTAAAGTCCTGAACTACCACAGAACTATTCTAAGTTTCCTGATACCATCTTGTTGTAAGAAAGACCATACTGTATAAGAACATAAGTGTGGATGAGAAATCAGCACAGAGCCAGCATCATGGCATCAGGCACAGGAGTGACAGAATCTCCAGATGATTCTATACCTCAGCTCTGGAATTTAGTTATTTCAAATGAAGGTCAGGACATCATACAGAAGAGACAAACACTATACTTGATGTCCTTTTTGTATTCCTGATCCCAAATGATTGTTCTTTAATATAGTAAGTATATTACTTAAACAAGAAAAGTCACAGATAAATGGGAATCTGAACATTTTCGTGCACAACTCTCTTAAAGTTAGGTGAATGATTGTGGTGAATTTAGAATTAAATTAGAGGTACAGCCAACTAAAGTCCCATTTGATTTATATAAGAAAAGCTATAAATCTGAGCAATAAGAACTTGACTGAAACCATTACCGATTGTGATGTTCCCATTTTTTAAAATTTGACTCATTTAACAGATCCAAACCTATTGAAACATGAGAAGGCTAGGTTCTCTTAAAAAAGGATTTCACTATATTGAAAATATTTTATACTGTAAATAATCTTCTCCAAAAGAACCTGGATTCATTGAGTCTTTGTGAGTAAGAAACAATCAGGGCTAAGGAAGGTCCTAAGTTCAATCCCCAGTATCAAAAAAAGAAAAAAGAAAAAGAAATAACCAGATTATTATTATAATTAAGAGCTTAGTCAACTTGCATTTAGGTCTGTCACACAATGGGTACATTATGAAACCAATCATTATTTCCTCTTTTCCATAATGCAAGGTCAAAATAAATATATAGAACAACTGGCATGATCTTTATACTGGCTCCTTGACTAGGGCATTGACAGTTCTTATGATGGAAAAAGTTAAATAGAAATCTCCAGAACTGCCTCTGCTGATCAAAATAATAAACCAAAAGTAATAGCATACTTAGAGGGGGAATGTAGCTATTAGTCCCCATCAGGGCCATAAAGATTGCAGTAGTAGTAATTTCTACTCTATCTCCATTTAATTTGTTTATGTAGCCTATGCAGAAGATAAATGGATCTAAAGAATGGCAGTGGAATATTATAAAATTGATAAGGAGATGATTTGAATTGCAGCTGCCACTCCAGATGTGGTTTATCTACTTCAGTACATCAACAAATCCCCTAGCATACTGCAGCTATTAATCTGGTAAATGAAGTTTGCTTTCACGTGACTCGGGCAGCAGTACACATTTACAGTCTTACCAGTATCAAATCTTTAGCTCTCTGTCATAATCATACTCCAGTCATTTCTTCATTCCACAAGATAACAAATTACCCCACTATATTAAAAGATACACATACTTTTTGTTCTATGGGATACTATCCTCAAGAAAGTAAATGTAGCCCAAGAGGAATTTAATAATCAGCCTCTTTTTCAGCTATTTCAAATTTTGACCAATAGATTCCTAAGAAAATGGCCATGGTAGGAGAGATGGATATTATAAAGTGCTAAGTTACTAAAAGTTCTGTGCCTTCATGTTTATATTAATCTAGAGATCATAAAAGCATATACCCAACATGGTCATTATGATATTTAAGTAAGAAAAGTGCATGAGAAGCATCTAGCACATAAGAAATGATTAATAAATATTAATATTAATAAATATTTAATGGCTTAATATATTTATCTACTTATCACCTTTGGAATTGAGTGACGATAAATTTATCTGCCTGGCCATTAAATTTGTATTAATGGCCAACTATATGAAAGATCCTGTGTGAAGATACGGTAGTACACTAGACAAGCAGAGCTTCTAATTTCAAAAGCTGACATTCTGGTGCAGAGCCATTCAATACATTTCTATGAGTTATTATTTAATGACAACATTATAAGTGCTAGAGTGATGAAGTTTAGTACACTAAGAAGGCAAAGATTAAGTGTCACTGACTTCATCTAGGAAATCAGGAATCATTTCTGTTCAGAAGACTTAGAAATCTGGTAGTTCAAGGAGGGGATGATATGAAAGTGTAGAATAATTATGTGCTGAGGTTGTATAGGTTCATTCACTAAACAAAATGACAGTCAATTTTAGGCTTTCTTTAGCATTGGCATGGAGATATAAAGTTAGAGTCTAGTACTAAAAATCATTTGTTAAGCATTTTACATAGTATCAAAAAATGTGATGTTCATTGTAGGGATTTAAACTATTGTAGAAACACGAATAGATTTGCCTTTTGAAAACAAACACAAAGGCTGTAGTGTGGAGAATGCATTATGGATGAATAGAGTGAGAGCACATCTAAGGATATGCAAATGGAGTTGAATGATACTATCTCTGACTACAGTGACAGCTATAAAGCACAAAAATAGAAAGGTTTATCAAAATATTTATATTTTAAGTGGTATTTCCTTATAGGCAAGGTAGCTTTTCAGTTTTGGGAACGAGATGGATGGTATTACCTTAGGAATGAGAACTGATGTGCTAGGTATAATCTTGAGCTTCTATGTGCTGAGTTCAAGGTGCCTATGAAAGAGCCACAAGGGCTAAAAGACATGTGATATGGATGACACTGCTTCTCAGAGAAACATGGGGACAGTGTTTTTAGAAACTGTCAGTTGGAGATAATTTTAAATCATAAGTCTACCTGTTTAATAAGAAGAGCATTCAGTGGCTGAGAAGAGGAAGAGTCGGCCAAGAGACAAAACAACCAGAACACACAGAAGATGTTCACAGAAGCCTACAGAAGAAAGTATTTCAAGAAATTAAAAGCACAGTTAAAAGGGAAAGTAAGATATGGGTAGAAAAATTCAAAATGAATTTAGCACGAGTTTAGGTTATACAAGATCACTTGGTTATGCTGGGATTTTATTTCCTCCTCTCGACTTTGGTCACTTGAAGTTTAAGGCTCCTCAGCTGTGGTTTCATGGAAGAGGAAACACACTCTTATCTCCTTTTATGTTACATGTGAACACTTCGGTAACAAAATACTGCTTTGGAAAAATTTTAGCAAAAATCATTATCCTTTTCTTCAATAGCCATCACTTTAAAAGGTTCTGCTTCAATATTTTAAAAATCACAGAAGAAAAAAAGAGATACAAAAAACACATAGTTACTTATCTGAAATTAATCTTTTCTCTTTCGCACTATCATCTAAACAAACTCAGGTATTTCATGGGACACAAAATCTATTTGAGTGGACTCAGAGCTGGGTTATCCCTTTGTTCAACCAAGACACTGAAAAATTCTTACAGCAAATACAATAGAAGATGTGAAGGTAAAGCCCTGGTAACTACATATGTGATATATTTGTTCTAAAATAAGTATCTTACTGAACTTCAAGAAAGAAGGTTGTTATTTATTCCTGCTATAATACTATGTGATTTTGAGGATGTCTTCTAACCTTTTAAAAAGATGATTTCTTTAGGAAAATTATATAAAACAAGTTCCAGTGTCTTACTCATGGAGTTCTTCTTGTTCATCCTATTTCTCAAAAAATAACTTAGCCTATCTTTTGGTCCCTGTAAGCTAACTCTATATTCACGTGCTCTTCTCAAATTAAGACCTCAATGTTTTATGACTACTTACCCAAGATTTAGAGGTATCTTTTAGAAAAAAGTAAAACTGCAAGATATTATGGTTAGAATCTAAAACTTGCTATAAAATAGGGGTTAGGAAGAGAGAAAGGAAAGAAATGACAAGGAAAAAAGTAAATAGAAGAAAAAATGGAAACAAAGCTTTTTTAAATTATTAAGGGAAAGGGCTTGAGGGGAGGGGAAGGAAATGGGGAAAAAACAAGAATCATGATACATCATGTACAGGTACAAAGTCTCTATGATGAATGCTATCATTTTGTATTAAAAATGTAACAAATAAAACTATCATATTTCTTAAAATTCTCATGAGGTCATACATAGGTGGGTAGAAGGTGATTGGGATAATGGGAACTGTATAGTCACTAGTGGATTAACCTGCTAATGAATTCAGAACGGAATGTACGATTAGTACGTGGGGCCTGGTTGGCAAAGGTGAAGCACAGTGGAAATGACCAGGTGGTATACATTTTATGTCCTTTCCCAGCTTCGCCCTCCTCTCTGCTTCCTGGCCAACCTGGTATAGCAGCTTTCCACCACTCTGGCCCTTCCATCATTCCATTTCTGCACCAGAAACAGCTAACCAAGAAGTGCAATCATAAGCCAATATATACTTCTTTCAAGTTGTGGGTGTCAAGTATTTTATTATCAACATGTAAAGGGTAGTTACAAAATTAATTTAACTTTTCAAAATAAGTTTTCTAATTTTTATTCCAAAATATGCATTGTAAATATACAAAATGCCATGCACTCTGTCAAGTACCCAGTATACATTAATGAAAACAAACATGCACGGTGCCTAATATTATGGTTGTAAGGGTGTATATAAAATGAAAATAATATTCAGCTCCCTGGATTACCAGGTGCATGAATGTGATACTATTTGAAAAAGATTTCTCTAGTCAAAAGAAGTACTGATTTACTTTCATACTTTTAAAAGTTCTGATTACTGAATCAGCAAGGCAGAGAAAAATAGAGGATACAATTCTAATATATATTTTAATATTGGCATAAGCTTTAGAAAGGTCCTTAAAGCATTATATTTATGGTTGTCTTTGCATGGAGAGTATGTGCTAGAGGATTTGAGTTTTGCTGCAACTGGTGGTTAGAATCTAGATAAGTACATGTGCTGATGAAGTAAGCACTAGAAGCTAGCTAAGGAAGAGATTTCCCAGATGGCACAGAACTAAATAAAGAATCAACACAAACAAAGAGGATGAATGGAAGAGGATGAAGGAATTTTTAATCATTGAATACCTAAAAGCAGGAGAAGTAAATTCTGAAAAGCTTGAATTTGTCCTTGTGCTTTTCTAGATCAAGAAGCTAGAAAAAGAAGGGTCAAGTGGAGAAAAAGACATACCATATCTAAAAATAAAACTATAAATGCAGAAAGAACACAGTTTGCTATTTCTATATGATTTGACTGACCATGGTTAAAAGATGTTTAAGATGAGAGAACACTATTTTCCCTTAATACTCTACACTCATGAAAGAGATGACACATCAATTTTTAAAAATATTTAAAACTTTTGTGGTTAACAGTTATTGTAATTTGAAAAAAAATGTGCATGTTATTTAGAACAAAATTTGACAACCAGCTCGCATAGAAGACATCAATGGTTTGCTTAAATAAAAGATAGGAGCTGAGTTGCTTTGTGTTTCATAGGCATCAGCTATTTGATGTTTGCAGAGGACAATTCTGGAGGAAGAATGGAACCAGAGAGACTGAAATTTGCCAGAAAGAAGAATAAGAAAATATCCTATCATCATATGTTTTACGAGGCCTGGGGACATAACATGACAAGGATTTTTTGACTGATAACTGTGAAAGCTGTCTGAATTAAAATGGAGTTGTTTTTGCAAGCTCTAACTGAAAAATAAATAAACATGAAAAATGATGAAAGACAGGATTTTATGCATTACTGCCTGATAATAAGAACTGTGTACAAAAGACAGAGCTACAACACAAAGGCTGCCAAAACTTTAGATACATACACAAAAAATAATTCTGCAAAGTCATCTGTCTAATAACTGTTTAATACTTGACTGAACCATTTTTGTGATTAATCCATGTATCCAATAGTTAACACTCAAAAGTCTCTTACGCAACCCTTATTTTGACTTTGAAAACTTCCCCCGTCTCAACCTCTAAATACTTTTATAGTTTATTCTGGAATTAATACTCCCCTTGCAATGCTCTATTATCTGATAAGTTTATCAAATAAACTTATGAATCTTTAAGAAGTCTTTCTCTATGTGTTATTTTAGAGATACTTCTCAGAGAACCAGTCTGGTCCAGTCTGGAGTCCACAAAACATTCCTAGTGAACAGAGGCAGCTAGAGGGTAGAGACAAAGAAAATGGACCTTGTTAAAAGCAATGCTCAGGGAGTACTTTGTACTCTCTGTCCTCAGAAATCTGGGTTTAGGGGCTAACTGGGAAGTGAAACACTGGGAAAAGCCAGCATGCATCAGAGGCAAAGAGAAACAGCCTTGAAACTTGACGTGGGAAGCAGGGTCAGATAGAATGAATAAAGATTTAGCACGCAATTCTGAATTTACAAAACAGAGAATTCAGAAGTTGAGTGTGTATAAGCAATGCCAAAATGGTTAAACAAGAAATGACAAACTCTCCCATCTTTTCCTTCTACTTGGAGATAATAAAAACCGTCTGTTCCACCATTTTTACAGCTGCTTCAAAATAATTACATTTAGACTTTACCTAAAACTGTATTTTATATAAAAAATTTTAAATGGAACCCCATTCCCTATTGTTGGGTCAATTTGCTTATTTGATGGCATTTTGTGAAATAAGGTTTTCCTGCTATGTCTATGTGTGTCCTGCGCCAAACTGAATGCTACATGAACAGTTCAAACTGCCTTTCTAGGAGAAAGAAAAAACAAAGAGAAAATAAGTCCAGTTGTTTAAACTTACAGCAGAATAAGAAGAAATACTATAATTTGAAGTACTTTTTTTTTGGTTTTTTTTGAGACAGGGTCTTGCTTTGTAGTTCAGGCTGGCTCTGAGCTCAGCCTCAAACTCACATCACAGCAATCCTCCTGCCTCTGCCTCCCGAGTGCTGGGATTACAGGCCTGAGCCACCATGCCCAGCAAAATCTGAAGTATTTTTAAATAGGTTTGGTCCTGCATCTATAGTCCCTCACTATTTATGATGCACTGAATAAAACAGTAATTCTCAGGCATTCACCAGTCACAGTATATGTGATTACTGTTGCCTGAGCCTGAATAGCAAACTTCACAAAGAGGAAAGTAACATGCTTTACACTGTAATTGGGTAGAAGTAAAATATAAGTAAAGTAACTCCTAATCTGGATTGAGCTTCTGATAAACTCATTTATTCTTATATCCCATGCCAAGGAACTGAAGGTCTTCTACTGTGATCAAAGGGAGAATCTCTAGGCATTCCATTGCTACATGTCTACTCTTCATGATTAAATCTTCATGAAGCAACAAGGAAGTTTCATGCTATTTTTTGCAGGTAGAAAAACTCAGACTAACCTCAGCAATACTCAAGAGCCAAAAAAAGTCAGCCTATGAAGCAGAAGCCCCAATGCCCACGTGAGGTATTTCAGTTATGGACAACTCCAATAAACAGTGAATCCATGAAAGTAGACCCAAGAATGACTGCACAAGTATGGTGAAGGGTTAGTGAAAGAGACATACAAAATGGTGTAATGAAAAAGCATCAACTTCACAGCCAGAAACAGGAGCTAAATAAGCACAGGTATTTTGAAACTCTGAATCTTGGTTTCTTTTATGTAAAAAAACAATTCATGTTGAGTTTAACAACTATGAAAAGCTGGAACATTTTGAGCACTGACTTTGACCTCACAAATGCAAAACTCTACACTTCACTTCAAGTGACAAATCACAGTCAAAATGTGGGTTTGCTAGTAATAATGTATAGCTACCTTAGGCTCTACGTATAAGATGTATATAAAACCTAAAAGCATACTGTGTTTAGACTTGGGTTCAGTTCCCAAGATATCTCGTTATGTATATGAAAATATTAAAAAATCTGAAAATAATCTCAAATCCAAAATACATCTTGTCACGAACATTTTAAATAATGGATGACCAACACAAAATAACATTATGCATATCTTGTTTAGAGGATGAGATGAAACAGGGCATGTAAAACATAGAGCTCATCTTCTTGGCTTCTTGTCTCTTTTTCTTTTCCACTTCTTTCCTACATATATTTGCCCAGTGGCAGTTTCAATTCTAATAGGAAATGGAAGTTAATGGACAGAATTCATGGAAAAGGGAGAAAGACAGCAGCAGTCATTCTTTTTAGTTAGCCCAGATTGTGCTTTGGTATGATTCAAAATTCAGCCTATGTTTTGTCAAAAGTTCATAGGACCTTTTGGGTTTGAGCTCTCAATTCTGATTTTAGGGTCGTCACAATATTAGGAAAAGAATGCTGGAATTCCACTTTGGCATTTTTCAGTGGTACTTTCTCATGTTTCCCAACAACTGATGCCTCTAACTTGTGTTTCCCTCAGCGTATCATGTGCTTTGCATGAACTCACAAGATTGAAACCAGATGCATGCATGCATGTTCTTTAATTTTCCATTGCCATTCTGTGAACTTGTGTTGTTTTTATTCAAATTAAACCCCTTTGTCTTCTTCACCCCAAGTTTTTAAGGAAAGTGGCATTACATCCAATTTTATACATTAAATTGACAAAGTACAGTGCCATGGACATATTTTGCATATAATAAAAGTTGCTGATAAAGTAGGATGATTTCAACTCTGAGCAGGAGAATTAGGCTGCCATGTTAAAATGTAGGGTGAAAGTCTTTGTTCAGATTTTGGTGAATTTCAAAGTAGCTGAAAAGAGGTGGTGTAGCTAAATGGTAGAGGACTGGATAACATGCAAAGTCCTGGGTTCAATATCCATGAGCCATAAGGTTCATCTTTTTCATGGCTATTACCAAGTACCTGAGGGTAACACTTCAAAAGAAAACAGATTTATACAGCTCATAGTTTTGGAGATGAGAGCCTCACTGGTAGTGCCTCAAATGACAGCCTTCTTAGCAACATCATGTCTTGGTTGACAGCATGGATGGATGAGAATAGGAGAAATCACATGGCAAGATAGGAAGCCAGAGTGGGAATCAGGGGTCAGCTCTGTTCTTTTACTAACCAGGTCCTATGAGAACCTAGGAAAAGAAGGCCCAGTTCAAATCAGAACCTATGAGAACCAAGGAAAGTGTACCTAATCACCTAACAAACTCTAGCCCATTAGACCCTTCTCAGAGGTCCTATCACCACACTAAACATGAAGCCTCTAAAACATGAACCCTCGGAAATGGAGCATATCCACACCACAGCATCACTCCAACATTTGGTTAATAAGAGTCATCCAGACTACTGGGATAAAACCTTGCATTCATGGATCACTCCTTAAAAACTCAATGGACCACTCACTCCCTTTGCTTTATCTCTGCTTTACGGTATCTCTTCCTTTATGTGCATTACTATCAATATTTTCTGAGAAGGAATGATATGCTTATGCCATTTATCACCTAATACTGAAAACATTTTTATGTATGAACATCCCAAGATCGAGGGTCAGCCCACAATTATTCTTTGAGGTTTGACTGTTGATTGGAGTCTACTTAGCATGTTCACTAGATACAACACTATGATGCAGATGACTAATTTTCAAAATGGCTGATTTCTGAAGGGAACTATCAGGCAGCCAGAATTTTATAGATGTCACAGCTCCTTGCCATATGAATCTGTGTGCTGAAATTAAGCGAGGTTTCCTAGACTTAGATTTAGCAAATAAAAATATAGGCCTCTCCTTTGGCTAAAGTGGAATTCCATATGTACAAGAAATAATGTCAGCTGCAATATTTGGGACATCTTTATATGTGTTAAGACCTTCGTGATCCATAGTATTCACTTTTTCTATCAGGAAAAACAACTTAGCTGTAGGAAGAAAATAGATGGAGGAAAGGGAGGAGACAGAATGTTTAAGGTTTGGAGACAGAAAGATTAATTACAAAAGTGGAGGTGGAACAAATCTAGAAAAAAAGTGAGATTTGAACTAGGCCTTCTGAGGTAGGTAAAAATTTAGTAAGCAGGAGAGAGGGCACAGTTTAACAGGCAGAAGAAACATCCTAAACGAAGGTATGAATGGGCTGAATATAGGAGCCCACGTCTCAAGTTCTAGGATGTACGTACCTGTACTTACCAGGGAAGCTGGACCACGGAAGCACAGTATGGAGTACTTCTCATTGTAGATGGAGGATGTACTACTATCAAAAAGTTCTGGATAGGGTAAAAGCAGGTCTGTGTTTAGAGGCCAACAGACTAGAAAAGTGAAAGGTCAGAGGAATGGAGATCAGTTTTGAACCTACCGCAATACCTCAGAGGAGTGTGGAGCTGGAAAGGATGCACAGGTTTGGGAGTAGGCCTTGGGCAGAATAGTATTCTTTACCAAGTAGTCACCAGAACAGCCTGGGTAATCTGCGTCTCATTATGTTTTCTATAAAATACTGCTAAAACAAGTTGGGGGAGGAAAGTTAAAGTGTAAAACACGTGTTGATGGTCATTACTCAAGAAAAGATAATTTGAAAAGTTTCTTCCTTATTCTTTGTTACTTCAGCTTGTGGGACTTGTACCAGATCTCTGGTCCTTGGTCGATCTCGTGTTTTTACCTGTGGCCGTTTCTGGACTGTGCACTCTCCCAAACATCACAACCCGGTCAATGTGTGTCTTCCTGCTTCTGCTAGTCTTCTTTTACACAGTTGACCCTCATCAAAACGTGTGAGCTCTTGGGGGTGGTGGGTGGCGGAGAGGCGGGTGTGCGGTGCCCCGAGGAGAATACCACCGCGGCTCCCTGGGTCTTGCCTAAGATGGCCCGCCGCTCCTCAGCAGCCTCGGTCCTCAATCGGGCCGCGCGGCGCACACTCCCTCCTCCCGCCCGCCGGTCGGCAGGAGGGTGGGGAAACCAAACGGCTCAGTTCCACCCCGAGGGGAATCCCCCTCCTCCAGGCCTCGGGGCTCTTTCTCAGGAACTGCTCGCGCCGGCCCCCTCTGCGTTTCCTCGCCGTCCCAGGGAACGAAGGCGCGGTTTTCCACAAGCCGCCGGACGGGAGGCAGCGCGGAGCGGAGCGGGGCGGCGCGGCGCGGTGCGCGTGGGTGCGTGCCCGGCGGCGGCGGCAGAGGGAGGGGACTTCGCTAACTTTTCCATTCAGCCTCCGGGACCCGCGGACAGAGACCCGGCGAGCGTCTCCGGCCGGAACGAGCCAGAGAAGCCATCCCCGGAGGCACGGTCGCCGCCGCGCCGCCCCTCACGGCCTCGCGCGCCCGCCGGCGGAGACGAGTCCTTCGAGATGGGCCCCTTCGGCCTCCCCGGCCTCGCCCTCGCCGCCGCCCTGCTACTCCTCGCTTGGTGCCTGTGTGCCCGGCGCACCAGGTAAGCGCCCGCCGGGCCTTCAGGCCACGCATGCGCCCTGCCGCGGCCGCGCGCCTCCGGCTGCAGAAGGGTCGCGGGAGGCGAACTTGCTCCAAGCCACCGGCCTTGGGGGGAGAGTGTGTGATGGCGAAGGTTTTTCCTGTTTCTCGCCCCTGCGTACGCGTACCTATTAAAGATTAGGGGCTGCATTTGATTTACTGCTCTGGCGCAGGCTGTAATCATTCCCTAGGTTCCCTGTGGGCGTTGTGTGTGACGCGTGGCTTTCGTTTGTACGGGAACGTTTCTGTGCCATGTTACTGTGAGTTGGTGCTTTATGGCCTAGAATTCAAAGAGCAAGCAGCTCAGGAGGGAAATTTTCCTACCTTTCTTTCAAGGGAAATGTTACACAAAAATGCCTAGAACAGGACAGTAACTCTGGGTGTTAGTCTGTGCCTCAGTTTACCTGGCTGTACCTTATCTGGAAAAATAGTAGTACAGGATATTTATGACTAGATAATGAATTCATAGTATGTATTTATGAGTTTGCTGTATTATTTTTATTAAAATGAAAATAGCTAATAACAACCAAACCCAGAAATGGGTCCGAAATGTTGAAACAAAATTCTTCAATTGAATTTACTTTATATTTTTTTACCTTTTATTGTGTATGTATTACTACAGTTTTCTGGCTTTGAAAATATTAACTTATTGGGGTACTAGGAGTTGAACACAGGATATATATACTGCACTACATCTCCAGTCTTTATTTTTTGTTTATTTTTGAGACAGTCCTTCTAAGCTACTATTGCACAGGCTGGCATCAAACTTTTGATCCTTGTAAGCAGATTAAATGAGAGGGGTTGTGACTGGAATCTATGCATATTTAAAAACATGTATGTATCAATATATACATTTATATGTGTGTTGTGTAAGTTGTCTTTCTGATTTTGGGGAAGTGACACAACTGTGTTCCACTTAAGTATCTGTGGACATTTCTAGAATGTCCATGGATGAATATGCCCATAAAAGTAATTTTTTCCCCCTCTTGAGTTTTCAGAGGACTTTCAGGAATGTGTACACCCTTTCCCAATTTGTCTTCTTCAGTGGCTGTGCTTTTTGTGTTACAGCCAAGATCATTAGAACACTTTGATGGATGATTGTGTGTAAGTTTCACTTTCTTCTGTTTGCACTTAAGACTTATATTTAGGTATGTCTTTAATGAGGTGGTAGACAAGAAGGCTGTTTGTTCTGCTTCCACTTTACATGCAGGGCAGAAACAGACAAGCTGACTAGGGCGTTCTGGATCATTGAAAATAATTGAGGTGAGAATGTGAAACTTGTTGGAGGTACAGCCAAAAGGCGAAGTGGAAAAGTAAGCTTTCTTTCTAAGGATTCTGAGAACAAATTGATCTTCATTTTTATTATTGAAAATTATTTTATAGTGATATTCATGTTATTAACTGCCAATTACTTCATACCAGGAAGGTACCATTTGATGCAAATTTACAAGAGAAGTTTGTTAAAGTATAAGTTAGTAGCTAAACCATAACTGCATTTGTTGCAGTGCATGGATCAATTTAGTATTACCATGGCTTGAGTTTGGATAATTTACTTTAATGGTCCAGGGAAATGCTGTGACTGGTGTCACTTCCAGGAGTAAAAGCGGGGTTAGGAGTCCCCTAGATAGTCTTACAGATTTTTTTATCCTGATACTAATGTTTGAGTATATATTAATAATGGTAGGAAAATACTTGCACTTACAGATTGCCATTTACACTTTATAATAAATTTTAGATACTTTTTCTATTAGTTTATAAAAATTGTTACTTCACTGATCATAGAGATAGGCCAGTCCCTCAACACATAGATATCTTTGGGAGCTTGGGGAAATGGTTGTGTGAGATCATGGAGTTATCAAAGTATATATGTCCTTTACATTTTAATTGATGTTGAACCTCTGTAAGGCTCATCTTGTGTTACTACTAATGATCTGTCTAGGTGCCTATTTCTTATATGATATTAATACTAATATCATAAATCATTTTAATTTCATTGATCTGGTACCGAAATAAAACATTTTACCATCCCAGTTTCCATGTATTTACTTCTGGGAGGGTTTGCATATCTTCATAGGAGAAAATAGGCTCTCTTTTCTTCTATCGCATATGTATTTTTCTATTGATTACTTTTCTATTTCATCATTAATGACTCTTGAACAACAGGGATTTTGTATTCTTTTATACTTGATGGACTTATTTTCACTATTTAATTTGTATTTATTCAAGAGTTTTAAGGATGTATTTTCTGGCTTATAAAGTACTGCGATGGTAAAAATTCCCTTATCATCACCTTATTTTATTTACACATACATCCCTAATGTTTTTTATTCTCATTCCATTCTTATCTTTTGAACAATTATGTCTGAAAAGCTTGTCATTTAGCATAAGAATGCTGAATATTTCAAATTAAAAAAAATTCAGTATTGCTGTGTTAGTCACCTTTTTGTTGCTATGATCAAAATAAACACATTGGAGAAAGGGAGATTTATTTTGATTTAGTTTCAGGGGTTTCTGTGGTTGGCTGGTTCAGTTACTATAGGGCTATGACAAGGGAGGATATCATAACAAGGGAATGTGGCAGAGCAAAACTGCTTAACTTATGGCAGCGGGGAGCAGAAAGAGGAAAAGACTGCCAGAGGAAGGAACAGCAGAGATGATATGGTTCTCAAGATTGTGATCCAAAAACCACTGGCAATAAAAAGGCCTCATCTTCTATTTACATCACTTTTGAATAAAGCCATCAAAGTATCATCTAATCAATAAATGGATCATTGATAGAGTTAAAGCCCTTATCATCTAATTGTTCCTCAAAATGCCCACATATATTTAGTGTACTTTTCTAATTTTCTAGGCCTTTGTCAGTCCAGTTAAGCTCACAGTCAAGATCAACCATAAAATTACCTATTAAAATGGTAAAATTGAAAAAAAAGTTATTTAATTCCTTTGATTCTGCCTCTTTTGACTGCAGTACTCTGATTTCTCCCTTCTTACATTCTTCCTTTCATTCCCTCTTGTATCCTTCCCTTTCTCTTCTTTCTTCTCTTTCTCGTTCTTTCTTAGGGCCTTGCTGTGTTGTCAAGGCTGGTCTGCAGTCCTGCCTTAGTCTCCTAATTAGCTAGGAAGTGTTAATTTTGTTTTGGCTTGAAGATAAATTTCTGGCTAATTATCTTGAACTTGTTGAAGCTTAGTTTTTCCTTTTATCAAGCTGTGAAAAACTTACCTTTTCCAAGCCTGTGGAAAACTCTGGATATTTATTAAGACTCTCTCTCTTCAGATAGTGATATGGTTTGAATATTTGTATTCCCTCTGGATTCATAACTGGAAATCTTCTCCCCACCAAAGTAATACTCTAAAGAGATACGATGTAGGAAGAGAAAAAAGATGACCATCTATATAACACAAAGTGGGTGTTTACTAGACACTGAATCTACTGATTCCTTAATCTTGGACTTTGTAGCTTTCGCAACTATGAGAAATGCGTTTCTCTTGTTTGTGATATTTTGTTAGAGTAGATAGAACCGACTAAGGCAGATGAGATGCAAACATGAAATGCTCTTTCCCCAGTGCTAGACAGCAGCTGAGGGTTTTGTCTAGTCTTCTAGCAAATCCTCTGTCTAGGCCCATTGCAATCTTTGCTACAAATGCATACTTCCAATGTTTGTCAAGATTTGAAGGGTGGTGAGAAGCAGATTCTGATCAGTTGTTACCCCTTTTTAAAAGATTTCTGTCTTTGATTTTCTGTCACTTGAGTAGCTCCAAATAATGACATCTCAAAAATATAACTTTCAGGGCTGGAGATTTAGTTCAGATGGTACCATGCCTCCCTTGGAAGCACAAGGGTCCAAGTTTGAGCCTCAATACCACACACATACAACAAAGAATGTAACTTTTTACTTTGGAAATGATGCTACAGTCATGGTCTCTCAGCAGCTTGTTTGCCTTAAGTCTTAGAAGAGAATTGAACTTTAAAAAAATCCTAGAACTTTTGAAACTGTGCGTAAGAGATTATTGTGTTCTAAGTTGTATACAAATTAGGTGTACTATGGTAAGTGGAATTATGAAATTGCTGTTTTCTTTATTTGGAAATTAAGTATGGTTTAAAGAGATAATAACTTCTGTCTAAGAGAGACAAAAGGATTACTCACCCACCCTGCTTTTCAAAGGTGTTTTATATGGTAAAGCCATGAGATGGGATAGTTACAAAGTGGGAGAAAATTATAAGACCCAATGAAAAAGTACAAAGTGGGCATGAAGTGGGACAAAACTATGACCAACCAGTAAGGTTACAAGTACAGTCACCTCGGTAATATTGATCACATGGTGGTCAAATGGCAAAGCAAGTCACATACAAGGAGCTTCCCATATAGAATGTGGGAATCATTGCTGTCTATCTGTAGGGGAAGTAGTACCTCTTTTCTTTTTTTTAATGCTAAGCAGGAAATATGCTCAATTGTCCTCCATTTTGGTTCCTCCCTATGTTGGCTTCTTGAGGGCTGATGCCTTGAGGGCTACCCTGCCTAACTGTCTATATGTTACTTATTTTACTATCTGTAATAGTGCATCAATTTATAATTATTTATTAGTGTTTGAATGTGATAATTTATCAATCATATCTTCAATCTCCAAAGTTTTGTCTTCTACTTGGTCCACTGGTGAAACTTTCCAGTGACTTTTCCATGTGGCTTACTGTACTTTTCATTTTTAGGATTTCTGTTTGGTTTTTCTTTAGGATATGTCTTTGTTGAATTGCTCCTTCATATCTTCCACTGTCATCTTTCACTCAAGGTTCTTCTTTAAAGTCATGGATCACTTAAAGGCTCAATTTTGTGAATTCTTTGTTTTTAAGCCTTTCAGATGTCATTGCATTCAGTTACTGACAAGTTTGGGTCCTTTGGATGGATTACGTTACTTTCTTTTTCGTACTTACTGTGTCTCTCTGTTGAAATTTGTATTTCTGTTGGGATAATTACCTTGCCCACTTTTATGTGTGAGTCTTCTTAGTAAATAGCTATACTAGTTAGTTTTCTTGTTTGGAAGTATACTTTACATCCTCGATGTAATGAAGGAATGGTTTACTTGGCTCACTATTTCAGAGGGTACAGTATTTAGTAATCCAGTTGCAAGTCAGAAATGGCATATTGGAAGGGCATGACCGAGGAAAGCTGCCCAACTCATAGCAGCCAGGAAGTAGAGAGAAAAAGTAGATCTGAAAACAAGTGTGTGCCATTCCAGCTCATGCCTCCATTGACCTACTTTAACCAAGCCTCACTTATTAACAGTACATTTAGCTATAAAGTCATCAAAGGACTATTTCAGAGCTAGCCTACTATGCAAGAAAAATCACTTTCAGAGTAAATTCTCACACTGAATTTACAGCTTGCAGTAACCATGGATTTTTTTTTTTTCTGTAGGTAGAACTTGCTAGTCTACCTAGCAATTTATCTTTGGAGCTGCCAGCCCTCTCCAGGCATACCTTGTGCTTGAAGAATCAGTTTTTCTTCACCCTGATAAGCTGGGTACAATTCTGTTCTTTTCTCTATGTTGTCTTTCTATTTTTTCCATAATTTTTAGGTTTTCTAGTTGCCATTTTCTTAATATTTGGAGTTCTTCTTATTTTTCTCCTCAAAGTAGCTGTTTCCAATTCCCACTATAAGGTCATAGAGAATTGTAAAGTGTAACCCTCCTATTCTGACTAGATTATCTTCATACTCTTTGACATTGATGTGTTGAATTATTGCTCAGCTCTCATTTCTCGGAGCAAAGCTTTATTTGGAACCAGACATGATCTTACCATTTGTGTCTGAGGGCATAAGATAAAGTCCTGAAAACCAGAATACTTCAGGCAGTCTGGATTTAAAAATTTAGATGGTTAGCTTACACAGAAGGTTCTCTTGACAAAAACTGAAAACTTTTTTCTCCTAGTTATTGTTAGGAGAAAAAAAGTTATATGGATTCCCTTTCTCCTCCCATCCCTCAACATACACATCTTCATACTTCTAATTGTTCTAATTAATGATAACTAAGTTTAAAGTTCTGTCAAGGTATCTTTTAACTAAAATTAATTCAGTGACTTTTCTGAGCTGTAAGATATTAAGTTTATACAGCAAATAAATTATTATGAAATGTTGGTTTGTTGATATCATTGTTCACACATCAGTTATTTCCCTTTTTCGTTACAGTTGTTTCTCAGTATGTATGGGATATTGGTTCCAGGACCCCTTGGATATTAAATTCTGTTCTGCTTAAGTCACTTTTATAAGATGAAATATTTTTTCTACATATTTTAAATCATCTCTAAATAACCTACAGTACCTTAGCTTACACAATATAGCTATATACTGCATTATTTAGGTAATAACGAAAAAAAGTACCATACTGTATATAATCGGTACTCATGCAGCTTTTCTCTGCTTTCAGTCAGCAGTTGACTGAATCTACAGTGTATATCCATGGATTTGGAGGACTGACCATACTGACTGCTCCCAAACAAGACCCATAGTGCTCTAGATCCATCACGTTGTTATGGCTACCTAGAGAATGAGAACTAGGCTGCCATCATTAATGGGTAAATTTCTTTTTTCTTTTTTAGGTTTTTTTGAGACAGGGTCTCGCTTTGTGGTTCAGACTGGCCCTGAGCTCAGCCTCAAACTCACATCACAGCAATCCTCCTGCCTCTGCCTCCTGAGTGCTGGGATTACAGGCGTGAGCCACCACGCCCGGCACTGTGGTATGTGGTACTGGTTGCTGCTGGGCTGAGTCTCACGCCCAGTATGGTATGTGGTTACCGGGGATCGAACCCAGGCCCTTGCGCTTGCAAGACAGGCGCCAGAACCACTGAGCTAAATCCCCGGCCTATTAATAGGTAATTTTCTTGTTTCTTCCACTTTCCTCGTAATAAAATATAGGAAAAAGATGTGGACAACTCAGAGCAAAGCCAAGTTCTGCTGAAGACTGTGCTGACGTACACTGTGCCTTGCTTAGTAAACCTAGCATTTGATTTGTTCTTGCTATCATTTATGACAAAATTCTAGTTTCTTTCGCACATTGAAAAAAGCAGAAGTTCTAAGGAGACTATTCCTACCATGTAGTAAAGGAATATGATGTCTGCAAAACAAATACTTTACTATTGATCTTGTCACTGAAAATAACCATTTAATGGTTTGTGATCTGTTCAACACAGCTTACTGGGGTCTGGTGACTAGTTCCTCTTATATGGCTGTCTTCTCACCATTTCTCTCAAGGTAAAAAGGAACACAAGTGCTCATTGGGCCTCTTTCATCAAGATACTTGTGGCATTCATGGGAATTGTGCCTTGTGATGTAAGTTTCTCCAAAGATCTTACTTCTTAACACCATCTCCTGGGGAATAGGTTTTCCATGGTGCATTTGTAGGCAGACACACATGCAGATCATAGCCAGCAGCTTGTGTGTGTAAAGTCATCCACAGCTCAGCTCTTTCTTAACACTGAGGTTGTTCTGGGGAATGCAGTGGACTGCAAAGTAAAGAGCATCTCCATGAAGCAGAATCTGGAAGCAAAATTCCGCTCTACCCTACTATGATGATTAGAAGAGGAGGGGTAGAAAAATGTAAATGAGTATTATAGAGTCACTACTATGTCCCAGCTTCACAGGTTATTATGGACTCTGCAATGATGCTTCTCTTCTATATCTATAAACTCCCTAGTAAGTTTTGAGTTTTTCTGCACAACTAGAGACTCTATAGATCTTGAAAATGATTTTGAAAATAGGACACAGGCGGTAGTCATTAATACTAGGTGTGATTTGGTAAGGAGAGTTCTTTGAGGATAGTGCAGAGCTACTGCAGGCTACTCAGAACCTGGAGGCAGCTGGAAAGACTCAGGATTTCAGGGAGCTACTGCAAGGGGAGCTGTACTTCATTGGTTTCCCAAAAATTGAGCAGAGGGAGCCATCATTGCGAAGGAAAGATTAACAGCCTCTTGAAGGAGAATGTTTTTTGCTTTATTCAAAGTAAAATCCCTTTGAAACTACTCTGGGTTACTGTTCTGTGAAAGGCAAAGGACAAAGTTATTTAAAAGTGTTTTGCTGAATAAGAGAAGGTGACATCAATTATATCATGCATTTTTATTGCTGAAGTATTCATTTTTATGGCTTTGGCTTTTTAAACAAAGAATTATTTGGGATGGGATTTTTTTTTTTTTTGCCTATAGAAAATTGAAAAGGATTAATTAATTTTATGATTGCTTAATATAAAAATTAATAGAATTCTTAACAAAAGAGTTACCATAATAGGATTTAAATTCATTGTCATATCTCCTCATAATTTTATCCTAAACAGTTAATAGTTTTACTTGATTCAGCACCTATCACAATTTCTAGCCCTGAGTATTTTTAAGAAGAGTGAAGAAGGGCTGTGAATGAATGAATAAATAGTTGGTATCCTTTTCCACGTGAGTCTTTTGTGGTTCTAAATACTGATATCAGAATGTTCAAATTCATAAAAATATAATCACTAATGTCATACATATGGAATCCTCTGCTACTTCAATTCAAAAGTAAAGATTTCCTAAGTAGGAGCTTACTTACCATAAATATTAATGAGCGAATATTGGTACAGTGACTATTCTTCAGTATAAACCTAATTGGAAAACACAGCATCTGGAATGTAGTTAAACTTTACAATTCCTGCTTCTGAAATTTCAGTGTTAAGAAAGATCTCTAAATTTCAGGTGTAGGTACTGGACTTGTATAGGTAGGCAGGGTGCTTATTTAATTTACCTCCTTTGTGAAAAAGCTGAGGCTATTTTTGGTAATTATATAGAATCATATGTGTGTTTGCTCCTTGTACATTTAACACAAATAATGCCAGAGTGAGTTCTCATAAACTGTTAAAGAGACCAAAGATTTTGGTTGAAAAATCAGAGTTGTCCTCGGACAAACAGTGTTCTGTATTAACTACACTTCGGAATGATTAGCAATACAAGGCTTTTTATCTCAGAAAGACTTTATCACAAAAAGTGGCTCACTCTTTGATCACATCCAGTGAGAACTTAGTGTTCTGCTGTTATATTTTGGTAATGTCCTTTTGTTTTGGAATGTGAAGGGTTTCTTATTCCCAGATGATGATCACTTTAGGGTTCGCCACATTATCGCTGTTGATTCCTTTACTTATGTTTTTACATTGAGTATATAGCACTATAAATCTAGTTTTTACTTATAATAATGACCACTAATACTTGGAAACATTTCTTATATGCCTACTAAACGTATAGAAAATTATACTATTACATTGAATTTTATTGAATGCCTTCTCACAATAACAACATTCTTCATTTTGTGGAGGTAGACAGTAAGTCTCAAATAATGTTCTCAACATCATACATCTAACATGTTAGTAAATTTTGTGTTGAAGTTTAAAGTGCTTGAATTCAAGACCAACCTTGTAATAGTTTGTTCTAAGTAATGTCCTAATGTATCCTTTTCCTCTGTGCTGAAAAATGAAACTTTTAAAATCTAATACATCTTTTAAGCATTTCTAGTATAAATCTAACCAAGATATGAACATAGACATACATTCAACTTTTTAAAAAGGATATACTATCTCCAAAAAAAAAAAAAAAAAAAAAGGAGACAAAAATGATCTGTCTCCCTCCCACGCTAGACTATATGACAGTTACACTTGCTGGAGAACATGGTCAATATGTATTTCTTTTTGCTTATCCTGTTTATTGGCTTTTGTATCCAGTACCTTCCTGGCTCCGTGGAGTACTGAGTGCTGTCAGTGTCTACACTGCTCTCCATTCAGATGCACTAGAGAGCAGGACAGATGATGTGGAACTTTGCCCCATGACACAGGTACTGTCAACAGGCAAAGAGTCATACTTCAGTCTTTCCAAAAACTTGTGAAATTTGATGCAAGATCAGAAAAACCATATTAAGAGAATCTAAAACCCAAAGGAAGGATATTTTCAACCTCTTAAAATTAATTAAAGACAGTTTAATGTTTAAATGATCCTTCCTAATTAGATTGTGCAAGCTACTGCATGTGCCATTGCTACAGATACTATTTTATTTAGAAAAAAACAATAATATTGAATGCAAAGTTGTTATAGACAGTTCAAATATTACTTGATGTAATAAAGTGTAGAGGTTACCAAAATTTCTCTTGAATGCTTTCATTTCCATAGTGAAGTTCTATAATCTTGTTTTGGAGTTTTGAATGACCTTTTCTACACAGGCAAAATATGTCAGCAGTGCACTGTATGAAGAACATATAACTTTCTTCTTCTGTTTATTTGTAGTCATATATGATACTCTTGCCATATATGTAATATATGTGCATGTCTGCATATATATGTATATATATATCTATGTATACACATGGATAAATATATATAAGCATATATTTTAAACAAATTCTACCCTTTTTGCTTGTCAGTTTGTTGTACCATATGGTATATAGCATCATGCCAAAGAATAAAAATATTCCTAGAACATATGAAATCATCAGTCAACTGAATAAGGGTAAAGACTTTTGACCACATACATCATAGCCCTTGTAACTGATAAATTTGTAAGCAATAATACATGACCTTAATAATCACAATTCTCAAAAGAACACACATTTTAAACAAAATGAGAAAGAATCCAAATGCCAAGCATTTGAAGTGTTTTTTTTTTTTTTTACAAAAGATGATTCATATTAGTGCTTTATTTCTATATCAGAATTGTTCATATCTATATATGGAATTGTCTGTCTTAGTATTATCCTGAGAATTCTATACAGTTTGGTTCTTCAAGTTTTAAGAATCAGAGGCCTCAAAGATGAAACCCAGTTGCGGGTAGATGGAGTCTTTAGGTTGTAGACAATGTGACCACTATGATTTATTTTTAACTTATTTTGTGAATGGGATGTTTTGACAAAGAAACAAATGCACAGATTAGATTCCACGGTATTCCTAGGGTTTCTGGAATAAAGTTATATTAACAAAGTGATTCAAAGTTGTTTCCAGTAGTGGCATTCCTCAATCTGTCAGGATAGAGATAAATCACAGAAAAGCATATCAATCATGGGACAAGATTGGAAGAATTCTTAGGAATGAGACTTGTTGGCTTTGGTGTTAGACTAGATATAGGAAAAGGAAGGAAAGAGATAAAGAGTACAGTTGCTTCTTGCACTTACGCTTTAAATTAAGGGCTGTGTTGGGAACAAGGTGCACCTATTTTGTTAGAAATGTTGAATTTCACAAAATCTGTGAAATACTCTATCATAATGTTCTCTTCGGCAATTCGGTATGTGTACTCTGATTTTTAAAAATGTACTTCTGTTTTCCTGACTTGTGTTAGGTAAGCAGGGATAAACTAAGGAAGCTGCCAGCTCGGGCCAGTTTTCTCTGATGTCACATCTTCTCTAAACTGCATAAAATGTAATTTGCTGTCCTTTCTCAAGATGATGCCTTCTGGGTCGAAGTAATTGGCTAAAGGGCAGCATAGGACCTAAAATTCTCTTTGGATCTTTTTTTTTTTTTTTTTTTTTTTTTAGGTTTTTTGAGACAGTGTCTCAAAAAGACCCTGCGGTTCAGGCTGGCCCTGAGCTCAGCCTCAAACTCACACCACAGCAATCCTCCTGCCTCTGCCTCCCGAGTGCTGGGATTACAGGTGTGAGCCACCAAGCCCGGCACTGTGGTATGTGGTACTGGTTGCTGCTGGATGTGAGTCTCCATGCCCAGTATGGTATGTGGTTACCGGGGATCGAACCTGGGTCCCTGCGCTTGCAAGGCAGGCGCCGGAACCACTGAGCTAACTCCCCGGGCCCCCCTCTTTTTTTTGAGACAGGGTCTCACTTTGTAATTCAGTTGGGCCCCAAACTCACTATATAGCCCAGATGAGTCTGGAACTCACAGCAATTTCCTGCCTTTGCCTCCCAAGTGCCAGGATTACAGGCATGAACCACCATACCTGGCACTATACTTATTGCTGGTGAGCATGAGTCACCATGCCTAGCATTGTTGTATGTGGTTAACTCGGAATCAAACCCCAGACCTTATGCTTGCAAGGCAGGCATTAGAACCACTGAAATAAATCCCTGGCCCTCTTTGGATTTTTTTAAAAACCCTGCTTGATAGAGAAAAGTCCTGTTCACCTAAAGTTTTGAAGTTATAAAATTTACAGGCCTGGAAATAACTAGTAAACATTTTCTATGTCTTGAGAGAAACGGACCTGTAGGCAAGAGATAGTAGTAGGAAAATATCAGGTTACCAGGAAGAATTGAGCTTCATCTCAGATCTGTCGTCAGCAAGTGAAAGTGAGACCTGTCAGGACAATTGTGTGTTTTCCTTCCAAGGGCATTTCACATGAGCTGAATGTGATAAGGTAGAGCATCATCCTGATGGAACTGAGGCTGTGTCTGTGACCCTTATGTAGAGCAGGCAGCTCTACGTAAGCATTGAGAGAGAGGTGCAGAGTGATTATAATAATTATTAGTGGAATCTAGGCTGGAAAATGGGCAACAGGGGCCAAAATGAGTTAGGGTTAGGTTAAAGTTAGAGTTAGGGTTAGAGGTCTAAGTTTCTCAGGCCATCAGCATTGCATTCCTGCTCACATCTGAGACCCGTTTGACTCCTCCTCTGAATTACAGCACATTCTTCTTTGTGCTTGAGTTAGTACAGATTTTCTGTTACTTGAGGCTGGGAAATTCTGCGTATTTTTTTTTTCCAGAAAATACTGAGAGAATAAAAGGTGTGAAACTAATTAGTCTTTAAACAAGTGTTTTGTACAGTGTGCCAGAGCTGTTATTGAAACATATCAGTTTTTTACATGATGCCCGTGACACTTATCTGGTGTTGTGATTCAGTTAAGGCAGATGGAGGAATTTGGCTTGAGAACTTAAGGTAATTGACAAACATAGGTTGAAATACTCTCAGATAAGATTGTTCGTGGTAGCTTCAAATTACTTAGAAGCTACTTATTATTTAATTGTTGAACTAAATGATCCCTTAATGTTTGAATTACCTCTGAATGCCACTGAGATATTTATAGGGAAGAAAAAAGTATTCAGATTTCCACTGGGCTGTTTTTGTAGCTCTAGGACCAGCTTCTTGTGGAGCCTAAGGAGACCAAAACAAGGGTGTGGGTTTAGAGAGCACATAATAGGTTGGCAGTACAGATACTCAGGGTACCATGTGAGTGCTGAGATACACAGCTGCCACTCTTGAGCTCACTATGGTTTTATTTGTGTTATTGTTTAATGTTTATTATGTTGAGTGTGTTTATGGTTCAATAATTTTATTCTTTATGGGAGATAAATATTTTATTGCAAATTAAGACTCCTTAAACAATCAGTGTGTAAAGTGTGCCCCCTTTTAATAGGCATTTACAGTGAGCAGTAGAATGTAGTGGGAAGGGCATCAGTGTGCTTGTTGGCAGAGCTCTGGTTATTTCATTTCTTCCATTTTCATGCTGTGAAATTCAAGATGAATTCTTCACCTTCTGTGTCCCTTACAGTCTATATCTGTAAAGAGAGGGGCTTGGACTGGAGCTCTTAGAGCCATTATACTTATAAATCTATGGCTTAAAGGGCAGTTTCTTTCTTTTTTTTTCAATTATTTTTGAGACTTGGAGGTAGGTTTTTTTTCCTTTTGTTTTGTTTTATAGTGAGCCTGAGGGGTAGATACAACAGGTATCATGCATGGTGAGTGAAGAATTTAAACAAACATCCAATGGTAAAAGAGAAGCAGCTACGTTTATTGAGGATAAGGTGACAACATGATTGGGGCAGAGTAGATCTGTGCCAGTCAGTAAAAACAAAGATGTTATGTTCAGAAATACCAGAATGACCAGAAAAACAAAACAAAACAAAACAAAACAAAACAAAACAAAAAAGGGCACATAGATAAATCAGGCTTTTAGATTTCTAAGAAGTTGCATCTCAGTTTGACTTCTTAGATAAGATTCACAGTAATGATTAACAGAGCAGGGAGTCCTCTTGAGTAAAAGGGGCTTTCAACAAGTATGTTTGTTGCAGAGTTCATTCTGATTAAGTTACACATCACAGTGGAAAGATGCAACCCAAACTCAAGTGGGAGGAGGAAAGTTGTTTACAAGCCTCCACTGTGCAACCTGTACTAATGGCTCACTGTTAGACTCATGTAAGGTTTATGTGTTCTTTGTTGCTGAATGAAACTGCTTCTTAGTATGAGTTTTAGGGTTGCACTGTGATGAGAAGTGAAGATATTTTGAAAGGAAAACATTACAGAATCTTTTAATTGATTTTATAAGATTAATGCATGAAACAGTTACCTAAAAGAACATTGGATGGACTTGTACTTTTATGAATAATTGCCATGAAAAATAGTTTTCTCTCTAAAATATCATGCACTATTAAATATATGCCTTGGATCTGGCATAGTTGGTAACACTGAGTCATTCCTTTATTTAATGCTTAAATGCATGAAAACTTAGTGAACACATTTTGTTATCTGTATTTATTTTCTTAAACTAATTCCACTTATATGTTAATCATTCACTGTCATAATTTCCTTACATGTGAGTTATTATTGGTGTTATAGAAATTCAAGATCTTGGGGCATTTGTTTGGTTAATATATGTAAAATGATCATTAAACCTTTAACTTGAGGCAAGCCAACAAAGGAAATCAATATAATCTCTCATAAAGCATTAGATCTATTTTTATATGGCATTAAAATAATTTTAATACATCCTCAAGCTTTCTTAACACTTACAAGTTTGATAAGTATTTTGAATAAGACAAAACTGTAACTCTTGTGTTTTTATTTGTTCAGTAAAAATATGCTGGTATAGAAGGCTTTTGAACCCTAATTAGGAAAACTAACATACTGTATGACTTACCATAAGCTGAATGTATATATTCTGTGCTATC